>MU616958.1:0-30091 GCA_025201705.1 Dissophora ornata
CACACATACCTCGGGGCACCTAGACAATGAGAGTGGGTCTATCGATGATGACCACTCGATACAATTTCTTCTCATTGCAGCACTGGCAGGAAACCGGCCGTTCTGGAGGATCTGCTTCTCGCCTTGAACGCAGAGCCTCATATGATCTAATACTATAAGTGACAACTTCTTCTCTTTACAGCACTGACAGGAAATCAGTGTATCCCTTCAATGCATTCTGGAGGATCTGCTTCTCGCCCTGAACGCAGAGCCCTCCGTAGTAGAGAATATCGGATAACTTGGCCTAGCGGTACGAAGGAAGCATGCATAAATATTAACATCAAAGCCACGAGGCGCTTGCCATCCACTTGATGGACCCTTTTTATGGCGCGTTTCTTTTGGTTACCTTCTTCAAAGTTGCCAAGTCTTGCTCAGCAGTTGTCTTGTTAGTGACACCAAAGGCATCAGCGCGAATGTGCACCAATGCCAAGATGGCCTCCAAAACAGCTTTACGGACTTTTTTGCTCTTCGCATCGCGAGGCTTCAGTTCCGGCTTGGGCATCTTCTCTCCTTCCTCCTCATCGTCGTCCTCCATATCTTCGTCTTCATCTTCGTCCCCATGCTCCTCCTGTTGGCGGCGCGTGAAAATATCATTAAAGTACTCCATGGCGATGTCCATGTCCTCCTGGACCTTGGCAAATTGATCCTTCTCCATGAACAGGACATTAAGAAGCATGAGCAGGCGGTCATCGATGGACCCGTCGTGCATCATGTACATTATATCCCTTGGGAAATCATCCTCCTCTTCCTCCTCTTCCTCCTCTTCGTCCTCTCCTTCTTCATCACTGTCGACACCAGTTTCTTCAACACCATCGGCGTTCGCCTTCGTTTGCTTTTTTGCTACCTTGTCGTCACAATGTCCTTTTTCTGCACCACTGTCGCATTCCTCCATCGAACAGTCAGGATCTTCGCCGCCGCAGCATCCACCGCTGTGCTCATGGTCATCCTCATCCTCCGCCCCAATAAACGCGTCCTCTGACTCCAAAAACCACTGGATTCTCTCCTCCACCAACTTTTCGTCCTTGATAAACTTCTCTGCAGTCTGACGGACCATCTCCAGTTGAATCGTGACCGTGTCATGTGCGTTATCCTCCATTGCAAATCCATATTTGCTGAAGATGATCTTGTTGGGGTAAGGGCCATAATGGCGTGTGATCTCCTCACCCTTTTTGACGTCCTCATCTAGTGTGATGTCGCAGGTGTCGTTGATCTCCTGGTCTTCATCATCCTCATCTTCTTCCTCATCTTCCCATTCTTCACCATCTTCCTCTTCCATCTTCTCGGCGTCCTTCTTCGACGACTTGGACTTTTTCGAAGATGAGATATCTTCACCTGCCAACGCGGGCACCTCATCGTCATCTGCATTATCATCGCCTGCCAGGTCAGGTGCCTCATCGCTCTCAGAATCCATGTCCTCGTCTTCATCTTCCTCTTCCCTGTGCTCGCAAACCAACGCGCCACAGATCTCGCAGACGTCTTCGACAGTCAAGAAATCCGCATTAGGCGTTTGACTATGGTTGACACTATATCAAAGGACAGATGCAGGTGGATGTTAGTAAAATTGTCAGGTAAACTCGAAATAGATAAATAAAATAGATAAATCTAACTGCGAGATGAGTCGTTGACTGACTTACAAGTCTGCGAACGGGACAAGGGCCGAGACGTGAAAGTTGTCGACGTCCATGGAACGCGACGAGACATGTCCGGTCATGGTCTTGAAGGCGTCAAAGGAAAAGAATTCTGCCTTGATCTCCTTAGTGAAAACATCGGAGTGCTTTTCGATGAACGGCACCACAATGGAGTCGTAATCTTCCTGCATATCTTTCTGTAAGGTGATTGAATAAAACAGAAAGCACCAGTTAATGGAGGTGTTGTTCTCTGAATGAAAACAGCATCTCGATCGAATTGAAAGGAGGGACAACTTACAATATCAGACTCGATATCATTATAGGCCTCGCAGTACTTCAACATCTCGCGAGCCTCCTTTGACAAGGAGGTTGCCATCAGGGGAGGACGTTTCGCTAGTAGAGCGAGGTACGCTGACCAGGGCGACTGTGCTCCACGAGACATTTCGTACATGCAGCCCATAGTCAGTCCAATGTATCCTTCAACTTCGTCATCAGCAAGCAAGTTGGCAATGCCTGTGGTTTCAACCGAAAGGACGATAGCCTTTGGGACCCGCACAACTGATAGAAGGAGACAAAGAAAGTAGTCGAGGAGACTGGTTAGCCACTGGAGTTATTAAAGTAGTTGGTCGTGCCTGAAGTGATGGAGGCGAGTAGTATATAGTGGCCTAGATATGGGACCAGATATGCCTCCTGCGATATGTGTTGATTGTCAATTGCGTGCGTGGCAAGAACTGACCCTCATATCCCGCATCGAGGCGCTGCTTTGCGTAGACACCAAGGCCGTGTTTGCCTTCCTTGATTTCAATGGCGCTCTTATCCCAGAGGATCTCGTTCTCTTCAGCCCAGGTGAGGAAAGCACTCAGCTCTTTGGAAGACATAGTGTTGAAGGTTTTGGAATGAGGAAGAATGAGGAAAGCAAGAGTCGTTGTCGCTGTCCTTGTCTGTTCTCGTCTTTTTTTTTTTTTTTTTTTTTTTTTTTTTTTTTTGTTGACAAGCAAAAATTGCCTGCGTCAACAGTCACTCCCTACTCAGTTTGCAGTCTGAAGGAACGTGTGGGCGAAAAAGAAAAGGACTGGCGCCACTAATTTGATAAGTATTTCTCTGAGTCTATGCTGTTTTATTGAGGTTGAGTGATTGCTTTAAGAAATACGGTTGCTATTCTACGTGAAAACAAAGAGATCGCGTCCTTCCTGTTTGCACATGCTGCTTGCCCTCTCTGTGCCGACGATCCGCTGGAGCTTCAACAGATCGTATTTTGTGAATAATGCCGTGCAAGACATGGCCCTGTCCTCCAAGCCCGTGGCTCCCACATGCTTCGACCGAGACTTTTCAGTTCCAGCAGGTAATGCCAGCAGATTCAGCATCTCCGGGTAAAACTGTGGGTGGTCCGGCAATCCATAAAACGTGAGATGGAACGTGCCCCGGATGTTGTACCGTCTAAAGTAATGGAACCGCTCCGTGTACAACAAAAACGAGACTTCACCGTGGAAGAAACTTGAACGTGCTCTCGAGACATTGGCGTTGGTCGTATACTCGCAAATCGCTGCAAATGAGTACTTGTTCTCCGTGAAATAGTTCCTCAACCTGACAAAATCGAAATATGAGGGAACAAAGATCATGGTGTGGGTCTGGGTCACTGCCGATCGACGGAGCTGAGGTAACGTCTGGTTGATAAAGTACTGGAACCGGTTCTCGTCAGCTTGTACCAGGGTACGAGTCTCGATGCGGTTGAAGCTTTGTTGAACCAGAGGTACGACATCGACAATGGATCCGCTCTCATATGCCTGTGTGATCCTCAACTTGCCGGCAACGTTGCGCGAGAACTTCTTGAACAGGGCGTTGATCTCTGGGGTCAGAGAGTTCGAAAAGAGGAGAGTTTGGCGGACATATTTGGCGCGCCCATCGAGAGACCAGTTACGGACTCTGGAAAAGTCGCATCCGTGCGCATCCTTCGGGATGAGATTCATGTACTCAAAGAGTGTCTCCAGATGGTCCCAGTTCTGCATGAGCATGTCATCTGTCTGGTCCACAATCACCATTTCAATCGACGCTAGGAAATCGAAATCTCTCTTCTTATCTCCATCTGCACCAATGACTGTCTTCAGACCAAGGGGCGAAGCCAGAATCAGATCCGCAGAATAGAAGTCCGAATACAGCTTCAGGGTCTTGCGTGTGAACTTGATGCCGACGCGGAAATGATCATCGATGTTGCCTCTAAACGTCTCCAGAAAGTCGGCTATCAAAGATGCGAAAAGACGCAATTAGGGACGTACTTTCAACAACTTCAGTAAGGGGTGGTCGCATGTGATGACGCTCACCTGGACGGTCCTGGTTCTTGGGATCGTCTTCCTGATCCTCATCGGCACCAAATTCGTCAAAGAATCGCTTCTTATTATCCTGCTGAGTCGATCCGCTCAGCGCGATTAATGATTCGACAACATCAACCACCGTATTCTTAAATGGTAAAATAATCAGCACCTTAGGTCTCGTAAATCCTTGGTCCCTGAATTCAGGCACAACTGCAGAAGGATTGGGGTTTTGTTGGTGGCGCTGAAGCTTTCCCGAGTTTTTCAAGATGCGATCACGGGTCTTGAAAACATGGTTGAGGGCGTGGAGGGTGTAGATGTTGCGGATCTCCTTGGCGTTTTGCATGCTGCGATTACTAAAGAGAATATCCCGATATTCGTTGATGGGCTCAATAAGCGCCTCCTGCAATGGCGTGAAAATCTTTGAGGTCGAGGATGGCGATGACTCCAGCGCGGACTTGTTCACTTCTGACCAGTGAGACTGAATACGTTGCTTGACCTATATATACACAACATTCATGGACATGGTTAGAATCCGAGAGAAGGTGTCAATGGTTGCTAATACCTGATTTTCCATAACGACGGATTACCATGAGCGACTCTAGATCCATTCTCTTGTTCTTTTTCGTCTTCGCATCCTTGCGCTGCCCTTCCACGTTATCAGTATCAAACTTCTCGACACGCTTCAGTACAGGATCCTCATACGAGACGCTCTTCCACTTATTTCCAGCCAACTCCACGACAGCAACCTTTGGAGCCAGCAGAGGCGTGACCATGTCACTAAAGTGACGATCAAAGGTATCCTCTAAATATCAGAGATAGGGTCGATCAGCAATTGGTTCTTGCGTCCATCATCGCATCTTGAAGCGATCCGCGGCAACGAATACTTACTTGACTTTAAATAATGCTCTTCTTCGTCAGAGTCGTCAGAGCCCTCCTGTTCTTCAGCAATCGCCTCAAGGTCTTCTTCATCGGCGCTACCTTCCTCCTCCTCTTCAGCCCCCTCCGTTTCACCGTCTTCAACGTCGTCTGCATCAACCTCCTCATCGTCCTCGTCCATGTCCTCGCCATCCAATGCCTTCAGGTAGTTCTTGCCGTGCTTTTTGACCAGGGCCTTTCTTTCTGCCTCAGTTAGTGTTACAACTATCGAGAATAAAGGGAAGAAGTGAAGCAAATCAGTGGCGCGTCCTTCTTCCCGTACTATGATCCCTTCGCTTTGTGTCAATAATATCAAGCTGGCGTACCTTCTTCCTCTGCCTCTGCCTCGTCGTCATCCAGATCTTCCAGACCCTCTTCTTCAAGCTTCCTCTTCTTCCACTCGTCTTGACGCTTGGAACTCTTTTTCAAAATCCCGACCAGCTTGTTGAATGCCGAAGGTCGATCTAGTTTGTATTCATCATCCTCAACGACCTCTCCATCTGACTCCATCTCGCGCTCTCGCTTTATTGCCGATTGATAGTCAAGATCCGATTCCTTGACGACTTTGCGGAACGACCTATTTACATTTGATATCAAGAGAGAAATGTTTGGGGTCAGCTCAAGATTAAAAATAAACTCTCTTCACAGACCTCTGTACACTGCAAGGCAAATATTTTCGATTATAATGACCGGACGACTTACGCAACGCGATCGCTCTCGTCCTCCTCAAAGTCTTGAGGTACAAGCTCTCCATATTCCTCCATCATGTCGCGTTCCTTGCGACTGAGCTGCCCAAATTTCTTGGGAGTCTTGCTATCCGTGGAAGATGTGGCTGTACCTCGTCCAGATACTTTTCCAGATTTTTTGCCGGCGTTCTTTCCGCCGCGCCCTGCGGAACCTCCACGGCCGCCTCCCCCGCCGCTTTTCTTGCCGCCTTTAGCCATGTGATGAGAATGCGATCGACAGTCGAATGAGAGGTTTGTGTTACGGCAATGCTGGTACTGTCGGGTTGATGCAGTTCTGGTGGGCGATGAGTGGTTGAACTCGACACATAAAAAAAAAAAAAGTGCCTTGAATGTTTATTTTTCATTACGTGACTGTCTAGAATCATGGTGTAACTGGTGCTTTTGGTTGTCACCAAAGCTGCCTCTCATTACCGACATCACCTTTAGCATGGACGACAAAAAAAAGGCTGCGGCAGCAGTCGATCCAAAGAGGGTATTTGGCCGGAGTCCAGACCAACGTACGTGGGACTTAACCTCGTCTTCTCGAAAGAATAGTCCAAAAGGCATACCGAGAATAACCACCAACGGTTCCCACTCTGACTTTTAGATATCCTGAACGTGGTCAAGGAGTCCTGTCAAGATGCCTTCAACCTCCCGTCCTTCACAACGACTCTCCAAACTATCAAATCACACTTTTTCGACCGCAACTACGATGCTGTTTTCCAAAACCCCGCCCATTTACCCGTCTACAGTGCTCGCTACGCCCCTAGCCGTGCGCTGTGTTACTACCACATGTTCCTAGATCATCCGGTGTTGATGAAGACACTGGAGGGTGGCCCTTCAACGATCTTGTGTATTGGGTCAGGAGCGGGGAGCGAATTAGTCGGAATTGCAGCCGCAATGGTTCACGCCAACCCCCTCCCAAAAACCAAGAAAAAGAAGACGTTGAAGGCACCCTCTGAAAAAAAGGAAAAAGAGGTCTCAGTGACTGGAGCAGGGGCAGGATCAATACCGATAGAAGAGTCCATTGAAGAAGGTGCGCAGTTGGAAAAGGGTGAGGTTATATTGGGAGTCGAAAATCTCAATCTGTCATCAAATATTCAAGGATCGGAAGAGATTTCGGAAAACGCTACAAAGGCTACTAAGCCCAAGAAATCAAAAGCGAGCAAGCATCAGGTCACGATCGTCATGCAGGATTATGTCGACTGGTCACCGATTCTTGATCCCATGGAGGCTGTGGTGCGCTCGAGGATGCAATTGGGACCTGAGCGTCTTCATTGCGAGACCGAGATCGGAAACGTATTGGATCTGTCGGAGGGTCTATTGCAGAGGGTGGCCAAGGCGGACTTGATTACGTTTATGTTTGTGTTGAACGAATTATTCCAGGACAAGAAAAAGACCATGCTGTTCGTCGCCAAGGTTGTGGCTGCTATGCCTGTTGGTGCACATATGTTGGTAGGTACCGGCAATCTGGAACTGCATTAATACTCTAGCCCCTAAGTGGATTGGGAGTCTTTAACTTATATATTTACATGTCGCTTTTATTTTCCTTCTTTTAAGGTTGCGGATAGTGCGGGATCATTTTCGAATCTCAAGGTTGGAGATAGAACGTATATGGTCTATATGCTGCTTGACCATCTCAAGGACCTTGAGATTGTCTACCAGGACGATGCTACATGGTACCGGTGTCCGCCTAGCCTCACTTACCCGCTCAAATTGGAGAACATGCGCCACTTTGTCCGTATTTATAGAAAATTGTAGATATCATCAATATCATTCACAGCTGGGATGACTATTTAAAATGATATCCAGTCAAAGTTGGTCGTGTTGAAAACAATAGGGTATGTGACAGTGTAGAATAGGAACTATGCTATGGCTCTAAAAAGGGTAGGTGTTTGACAGTCAGCACTACTTCTTCTCCTCGTTTGCCTCCTCTTCCTCCATGGCGTCCATCTGTGTAATCACTCGAAGAACAGTCTTTTTACTTGATTCCTGCATCTCTCCTGCAATCAGTACTTCGTCCAGGATGAAGTATGCCCTTTGAAAGTTGAAAATAAGATCCAATTCACACACCTTCACAATAAGAATGATTCGTTTCCGTTAGTTTTCATAAAACGTGTTCTTGAGCGTCCAACAGGCAGAACTGTCATAGCGGTCTTACGTTTCCGAAATACCGATCCAATACTTCGACATATCGATGGATGACCTCGAGTGTTAATAGCTCATTTTCCCTTGGGTCGACCCCCGTGATAAAGAACAGGCTGGCATATCTAAAAGCCAAATTCAACATACGACGAAGCCCATGAGAACATGGCTCTAAGCGATTGCCCTACTTCCAATTGTCATGAATAAAAACTCACCTCCGATAGATGACCTTTGTATCTGTATGTTGAGTCAATATCACGCAGCGCTGATTAGTATATGGAGCCATCGCTTGCCAAGAACAATAACATAAACTAGCTGATCACGTCTGTACCTTTGTATTCCAGGAAATTGCACATCTTGGTCCGCCTTGAAAGGACAAGTTGAGTAACATCCTTGACGATCTTTGTTTTCTCTTTAGGGCTCATGGTTGTGAACCATTTTGCGAGGCGAGTCTTGCCCTGTCGGCTGACTAGGAGTACAAAGTTGATCTTGAGGTCGAGAAAGAACAGGCGGAGTCAGTGTGAGAATCAACTGTCCAAGAGTGTCCATAATACGGAGCACTGTTGCCCCGTTGATGGTATTGATGGATTCTACCAAAGGGTTATCGCCTTATTAACTGCCTTCTTTGTCGCGAACGTTGACAGATTCAATCTACCATAGAATAGCATATGGTACATGACTGGCAAATGGTTTCCGTAGCTCTTCCGTGGTGTTGGTTATCTGAAATCCTCAAGTCGAATAAATTGGGACCCTGGCATTCTGAAGCAAGGGATTCACGCGCCATCTAGCCTTTGGCTCGTCGATTTCGGCTACATTCAACATTGTTCTGTGAAGCATCTTGCACTGCCTGTGTCCTTTGGTGCCAATGTCCGTTCCCAATGTCCGGTCCCAGATGAATGAAAATGTCCTTACAGCCATGAAGCGATAGTGAATCTGTATAGCGTGTCCGAGATGTGAACGGTTGAAGTGGCGAACAAAGGCCTTCCACCAACGACTGCAGTTTGCAGCCGAAATCCAAGCGCAGTCACTGCGATTCAGGTAATCGAAATCGTGCAAAATCCAATACAGCCGCGTTCGGAGGCTCCCACTGTCCTGACTTTGTCGTCCTGCCAATCACGGGCAGAACAGTCTGCAGTAGTCGGTGCAAACGAGTCTCAGATGTCCATTGTCGACGGTTTCATTGAGCAAGTTTACTTGCATCACATGTTCTGCGCCAAGTGTCAGGCTCTCTTCCACAGGGACTCAATGGCATCTCAAAACATGATTCGGGCCTGTACAAAGTCTTCTGAATGCCACTACGATTTGGTGGCGCTATTAGATATTTCGATAGACTCCGTAAACTTCTTTCCCCTTTTAACTCCTTCCTCAACGACAAACAACTCGCCCTACTTGTCAGTCCCCTTTGATATATCCTGACTTTCACAAACATCGCCATGGGTGATGGAAAAGACAGCGTCAGACCGCCCTGGAATCCATCCACCGCTTCAACCTCAAGCCCACGATCATCCACCCCACCTAAACTCGCATCAAGACCCTCCTCCATCAAAGCAAAAGTAAGCTACCTGCCACTCAAGAAGATGTTTCCCCGTCAAACGCAGGATTCTGAAAATTGCCCAAAGCCTCCAGCGGCCTGTAAGCGAACCCCATCACAATGAAGAGATTGCCTCATATTTAAAATGAGTATCTATATATCAAACTCAATTCGTTGACGATGGTTTAATCTATATCTCACGACTAAGCCTTCTCCACCGCAACGTTGCGTGGTGAAATGTTGACTCTCCCGACTACGATGCTGACAACCTCGCTGACACCTACACCTGAGTCCGCAGCATGGTTCCCTTGGAACACACCATTGTCGTTTGGTCCCATCAATCAGTCAGACTCACTCGAAGACCCGCCATCATCCCTTGGTCTACATTCTCCCATCGCGCCACGTCCGCCTACTCCGTTCGTGCATGCTGCGAAGGGAAAGAATCCTGTCAGATTTTTTTCATCGAGGTCGCCTTCCGATGACGCATCGGAAGCCTCTCCAAACTTCTCTGAGACCGCCACATCTTCGAGCTCGAGCGAGCACGCTTCACTAGAAACTATGGGTGGCTCATATTCTTCCGTATCCGCCGCCTATTCTCTCTATTCGAATGGAATACCCTCTCTACCGCCGCCGCCGTCCTCCTGGCCTGGATCTTCGCCATACTCAAACTTTTCATCACAGGACTCTGCGCGACTGAGGCGTAGCCCGGCGATGTCACAGTATCTGAAAATGATGAGACGCCAAAACGCGCAAATGGCGAGGGCGGTCATGCAGGAAACAGTACCTAACCTCTTTGCCACTTGCTCGGATCTTACCCATGACCTGTGGTATGAGATGTCGAGAGCGCGCACGGCGACCAGCGCGACGCAAAGGAACATGACAGTTCCACCAGAACCAAACCCAGATGATATCCAAGAGAGGGCAGATGAGGCTCTACCCAACAGCGAAGGTGGAAGATCTGAAAAATGGACTTACGAAGACAGCAAAGACAATCAGATGGCGACTGGAGACCAAACAGAGCAGACAATGCCTCAAGATGCGACCTCTTTAGGAGTCTTCCTGTCTACGGAAAATATTGTTTGTGCACAAGATCTCGGCTCGAGGGAAGTCGGTGATACTGACCGCGCTTTGTTTGATAGCTTGGACGAGTCGTCGCTTCGAGACAATGAGACTTTTCACAACAAGGCTGACGCTCGAGTTGGTATCGGTCTCGGGAAGTCCCTCGCGCCACCCCCAGGACCTTTGGCTTGTTCGTGGAGCCCGAAGGTAGGATTTTCTTCATCTCCCCAGGAACAGTCGCACATACGGACGGATCCAATCTCGACGAGCCCCTCTGGAGATCTCTATAATACGGGGGGGAGAAAGCGTAAAAGAGACTCCAGAAGTGAGTACAAGAGAGTTGCATTCGTTAAAGACCAGGGACATCCGCTAGCCAGTGTTACCATTCAATCGATGAAGGAGAGAGACTCGGATATCGACGTTGTCACTAAGTCAAACGAAGAATCGCCTGAGGGCGAGAACCGGCCCAGAGTTACCGCTTCCTCAGAGCAGAAGGCTTATGCTGCCGAGAATATTGAGCATCCTCTCGAGGACGAGACGCATCCGAGCGACCATGCACGTATATTTTCTGTCAGCCAGGGACAGATGAAGGAAACATCGACATCTACTGGCTACTCCATTTCAGCAGCGAGAATCCCATTCTGGAATGATACAATATCCGAAAATATCCACCGGTGGATGGAGTGCGGTGTCCATGCAAGGGTGTTCGTGCAGTCGCTTCCACATAGTCCTTCAGCTGGTCTGGACCGAAGTTTGTCCACGCCAGGGTCCTCACCTGAAAGCTTGCCGCCATCAACGCTCCCGACTCCTTCTGGCAAGTATCAATTCTCAGGAGAAAAGCTGGCCAATGCCTCGTCTTCAGCAGATCCGCAAGCGCCTCTGATTGCTCAGCAGCACGCACAATTTATGCCGAGCTATATGCGAACAAAGATGACAGGTACATCTAAGAAAACTAAATGGCGCGTATGTGGATGATTTAAATATGACCAATTCTTATGCTTCTGCACACAGAGGAGCTGAGTGCGATGACGAAGAGTGGAATAGATATTCTCAACTCGATCGAGAAGTACCAGGCCACACGATCTGAGTTGATATTCAAGCTCTACCAGCAGCGAATGGCGCTCGAAGAATACAGCAGATTTCAAGACCCAGCAGACCGTCGTAACATGAACAAGCGGGACATGGCAGTGAACTATGTGAGGGAACTGGAGCAACAGGCGCAGTTCCTGGATCATCGACACCTATGCTGCCTTTGGCTCTGCGTGCTCGAAATGCCTTCGAGCATTGCTGGTCTGCATCGGCTGCTTCGACTGGCGCTGTCGCCAGCCTGGGTTCATAATGCCTTATAGGGACCCTATGACATCGCGAACACTAGCCAACGGTCTTTCTCCAGGAAAGTGCCCAAGTGCCCAAGTGCCCAATGACACCATTTTGGCATGTGCAGATTTATGCAGACTATATTTTAATAATCCGACAGTGTCACGATGTTGGGACTCCGACATCCTTAATATGGACGGACAATCCTTGCTTGCTTCACTTAATTCACATGAATATTTTAGCTTTGTATATACATGTATTAAAAGGACTCAATTACTTCCGCAGAACCAAATATGGAACTACAATTGTTCTTCCGAGTCTGCTACTTAAGCCTCGGTCTTCTCGCCAGACTGCTGCATCTTGATGTCCTCAATGTCACGGTCGAGCTTAGACTCAGGGAGGCCACGGCTCTTCCAGGCAGGGAGGTCAGAGTTGAAGACATCATCCATCTCCTCCAGAGTACGGCCCTTGGTCTCGGGGAACATGAGGAAGACGTGAATGGTCATAGCAACACAGAAACCACCGAAGATGAAGTAGGTGCGGTACTGGATATGCTCCAGAGCTGGGGGCACGGCGTAGGCCAGGATGAAGTTGAAAGCCCAGTTGGAGGCGGTCGAGAGCGAGACAGCCTTGGAGCGGATGCGAAGAGGGTAGATCTCAGCGGGGTAGGTCCAGGAGACGGGACCCCAGGAAATGGCGAAGGAGCAGACAAAGAGGTAGGAGCAAGCAATGACGGCGTGCGAGGCACTGGGGTTGTCGCTGATAGCCCAGGTGGTGGTCTTGTTTCCGTCGAAGCTCGAGGGGGAACCGTACTTGCCCATCAAACCGCCAATGAGGAAGAGCCAGAGAGCCATGAAGATCGATCCGATAATAAGGACAGGGCGACGACCCCACTTGTCGATGAAGAGGATGGCGGGGATGGTCATGAGGACGTTGAGCACGTACTGGATCGAAGAGGCCTGCAAGTTGGCATTACCAGTGATACCAGCACCCTGGAAGATGAAGACAATGTAGTACATGGCGACGTTCATGCCGGTGAGCTGGGACCAGGACTGAAGGGTCATTCCGAGGAAGACACGGCGGGCATTGGGGTAACGGAACAACTCAGCGTAAGAGCGGGCAGCGAGGGTGCGGTCGAAGGTGATGATGTCCTGAATCTCCTTGAACTCTGCGACGACAGCGGGGTCGTTCTTGTCTCCATTGGCGCGCAAGTTAGCAAGAACCTCGAGAGCTTCCTCAGCGCGGCCTTGATCAGCCAACCAACGGGGAGAGTAAGGGAAGAAGGAAACACCAAGGAGGAGGATAGCACCAGGGACGACCTGGATACCCCAGGGGATACGGAAGGCAGCGTCAGAGTCGATGAAGGAGCAGCCGTATTGAATGAAGTACTGGATCAAGATACCCCAGGTGATAGCCCATTGCTGGAGCGAGACAATACGACCACGGATTTCTTTGGGGGCAATCTCAGACTGATAGACGGGAACGATCATGGAGGCCAAACCGACAGCAACACCGTTGATGATACGACCAACGATCAACATTCCAGCGCTGACAGAGGCAGCCTGGATGATGGATCCGACAATCCAGATGCAAGCAGCCAACATGACGGTGCGCTTGCGAGAGATCTTGTCACCAAGAGGACCGGCCAACAGAGCACCGAGGAAGGAACCGGCGGCCATGGCGGCGACGATACCACCCTGAAGGGAGGACGAGGGGTGGTTGAAGTATTCCTGGTAACGGTCAGTGCCGACGACTCCAGACATGGACGAAATGTCGAAACCAAAGAGCATACTATTGCAAACAGGAAAGAAACACTAGGGTCAGACATGCACTGTCCATGGTAAACTTGATCTGCGCACTCGTGGAGCAAGTCCTGAAAAGATGAGACTTACCCGCCCATGGTGGCGAACGCGCCCAGGAAGTAGACGTTGTTCAGAAGAGAGTACTTGCCGCTCATGATGAGATGCAGGTGATAGGTATTATATTATATAGATATGGGTGTGATAAATGTACAAGGGCGCGGGGGTAAATTAAATATGTAATGGTACAAGCGGTGAGTAGGAGAGATAGAGGAGGCGAGGAGGAGGCGAGGAGAAGGGATGGCTGTCAGACAGTGAAGAAGCAGGAGCAAAGACGGGGGATTGAGCTTCTTTTATACATGCGAAGTTCCGGGCATCTCTTCGTCAGGGTGCAGCGCGGTGTGAGAGTATGAGAAGCACACCACATGAAAAAAGTGGGGAAAGACGGACGAGTGGAGAAGGAAGGGATGAGATTGAATAATGAATAGATGTCCCCGTTAAGGTTTTTTTTTTTTGGTGGTGTGCAGCTTGACCTCCTGGATTTTTTTAAAGAGTAGCGGGCGAATGAATCACATCCTTGTGGCAAACCAAAATCACATACTACAAAGTATTCAGTCGCAGGGTTACAAGGTGCGTGCATGAAAAAGAATAACAAAGTTTACACGTATGAGGGTACATGGATCTACATCGGTTTCGCCTTTTCAAAAAGAGCAATGTGTGGAGAATTACGCTCCTAGAACAGAACACAAAAACTTCAGCAAAAGCCCTTCTAACCCGTATTGTGTTCACTCAAGTTGCTCAACTCAAGCAACTCTTGGTGAAGTCCAGTGATTGTAGAGCAGTTCATATTGGGCATCATCATCATAGGAAGCACATAATAAAAAAAGCCGTGGCATCAGGATATATGAACGAGTAAATACCGGTGACGATAATTATCTTGGTTTCTTCACTCTTCGCTCTGGACCTGATTGTTCAAGAATGCTGGGGGAAGTTAGAGACAAAATGCTGATCTGTGTCAACAAGACTGCCGCGCACTTGAACAAAATGTTATTTCTACGTTTCTTTGCAACGAATGGCAATCAACAAGGCCAATCATAAACAAAAGGAAATAAGAAACAACGACATGTATCATGAAAATAGTGTGTATCTTGCATGTAAAAAAAGGAGGTAGAGGAAAAGCGAAGTGCAAGGAGGATATGGGGGAGGAGAGTTAGTTTGGTTCAGCCCTCCCTCGCTCTCGCTCTCTTTCATTCTCTCTCCACATGCTTCTCCGCGTTCTAGGAAGTATTTTGCTTTGTCGGGGGATAAATATGTATGGCTCTCTCTCCACAATGCTGATCTTTTTTTCTTCTTCACTTCCCTTATCTATGCTAGTCCATGTTGGAGAATAACGTACTACAAATAGTGACACGATAAAGAAAAAGCCCAGCTGTCGGTGTTTCCGTTACCCCACAAGATATGCTTCTAAACATGTAAGCGTTAGCATGGACCATCCTGGTTTCTCCCTCGCTTTTGGCAGCAGAGAGCTCATTGGGTTTCAATTCCCAATGTGCGCACGCGATAGCGAACAAACCATTCGGCAAAAGAGGCTAGAGGAAAACAATGCCCCTCTTCAAACGAAAGATCTCCACAGAGATTCGTTCATTCTAAAGCAGATATCGAATGCATTTGGAGTACTGTACATTCGCTTATTGGATGATTTCGAAACCTACAAGTTCTGCCTCGTAACCAACAAGCTGACATCCTGCCTTGTGTAGATTTTGTCCAAATGACCAATCTTTTTGGGGTTGACTCCTGGAGGTATCTGTTAACTGAGACAAGGTCAATCACAATGGTGATGCAACTTCCATGGGAGTGGGTGACTTCACAAGTCAGGCAGACACGCTTCCATTCCTACTTTGATGGCTGGGATTGGTCTAGATGAACAACGAAAGAGCGAGCAGTGTTCGTGGTACCAATACAACCGATTTTGTCGCTGGCTCCTGTCAATTTTGAGTTCCAAGGATGCAACTTTTTGACGTTATTTGTTTATCGAAAGTTGTAAATAAACGCACCAGCGAAAGATGCGTCTATCCTTTTCTCCACGAAACCCCAAAGCCCTTTGTTTGTTTGTTTGTGGTTCGTTCGTTCGTTTTTGTTTGTTTGTTTGTTTGTTTACATTTTCGTCTATCGTTATCAACAAATACATAGATAACAAATAGCCGATTCTTCACCTTACACAGGGTAACCAAGCCCACAGGGGTGTTGTTGCCCACACCGCGGGTTTTGTGTAACCCGGAACTTACTGGCCGTCCAATCAGATAGCGTATTATTATTTATTTTTTCTAGTCGACATTGATTAAGGTTCTCGACGGCAATCGGTCGACTCGTGCAAGACATCGACTGAGAGACCCTACACTTATTATGCGCCATTGGGGACACTATGCTCTCGCGCCAAAAACTACTGTACGACACACATCCCTATCCTTTCATGTAAATATCAACTCAATGCTTGTGGATGAAGAAAATAAAATATGCATTCGGCAAGTACAGTACATAATAACTTGTGCAACGAAAAATGTCGTGAGAAACAGTCCAGCAACCTCTACAGCTGGAATAAAAAAAATAAAAAAGAGTTAGGATGGGGACAAATTAGGCGGAGATAAGGAACTTTTTTCCCATTATGGCAAGCAGAGAAACAATCGCTTGTCAAAAACGACGCCTTTTCTCGAATATATTGTCCGTGGGTTGTAAGAAGCCGAAGTTGCTGATCTCTCTTGCTGCAGCGTGCATGAATCCCAATTTTTATGTTTTGGTGCTTACAATCCTCTCGAGCACCAGTGATGACAACCCTCCTACGTAATATTTGAAAAAACCTCCCAAGGAACAGCAACCTTCATGAAACGGCGTCCACTTGCAACCCAGGTGCAAGCGGAGCTTCAAGAAGATTTTTCATGCTGCCTCGAGCATCGTACTCGGGATTTCCGTAACGGACCAAATAAAGAAGAAAATGAATCCAACTCCTCCAAGGAAGATCCAGGAACCAACATGCCGAGAGTTAGACTCTATGTGCATACATAATCATTCATAGTCTATATCATGTCTCTTTATTTCTCGGGAATGCCATCTTCAGTCATCCCATTGCTCTTCAAGTTTAGCCCAGTTTTTCTTTCTCGGCTGGAATTGAAAAAACCGCGCTTGTTTGGTTGCATGTGTACGGCATATATGTACCCAGTTCTTGTGTATGGGTACAGCACGCGGTGCGACAAAAGTCTGGACTCCAAGGTTACCGTATTATCATCCGCCCAAGACCAAGCATGGCTGCGGTGAGAATAGACAGACTTAGGAATATATAGAAAAAAAGTTATACAATAGTTATACAATAGTTAGTCCAAGGCAAAAAGGAGAACAACATCACTGAAATGGTCTGACAAGGAAAAAATAATAACCTTGCTGTGGCCATGGTTTGGGGCTACTGCAAAATCCGCACCAGCACTGCTGATGGTACGAGTGATCTGACATGAATCGTTTCCCAACATGGAGTCCATGGACCTCGTTGCGGATAGGCTGGAGTACAAACAGCCCTATTTTCATTTTGTTGGGCTGAACAGATAAGCCCAAAGACAACTGGAGAAGCGGCAGAACCGAAAGCGCGGGTAGGAGTGGTGAAGAATGGGGTGCCAGACGTCATCGGCGACTCAATTCTCAACAGATCCCGGATAAGTGTGCATACCGATTGAACAGCTTGAGTAACAATCACAGAAACAACGAATCACCACGGATTACTACATGAGGAAAACTATGAAGGACCGACCAGTCAAGTCAGGGACAGATTATGCAAGTACAAGTTGTGCGGTACGTCGTGTGGTCCAACACAATAATCTTTCCCGAGGCAACGGCCCTCATGATATAATCTGTCTCATCTTAGCTCCCTCTAGCACTCGTTAGTTCAGATACTTAGGCAAAATGCATCCAGTAGGTCTCAAGCGATCCTGTCTCTTTTCAAAGGCACTCTCATGCACAAGCTTTCGTATAGTGTAAGGTCAACACAGCGGTACACACCTTGTTGCTCGTGTGATTCTCATCTGTTGTGTTATTTTATCCGTTTGAGATGAAAGTGACTGTCGTTATTATTGTTGCCGTTGTTGTTTTGTTAAAGTTTGGATGAACGGTCACTTTGTTGCACAAAAGCCCGATCGCATTCATGACCTCAAACGACCTAACCGGACTCACAAAGTTCTTATTGCATGGCAAACTATCTGCAATATATGTTTGTACACATAGCAACATCAGGACGTCATTAAAGTTTTGAACCCACATAGACTACTGTGGTTCAATTGAATGTGTTTCGCCGTCTCGCCCTATTACATCTTACCTAACGTTGTGAAAAAAATGTAAACAAAGTCTGATAAGAAGTGACCTTTGTATTTACAAACCATGCAACACCTCGCATGAACTGTGCACAAACAATAGCAGCAGGCGTTATACTGCATGCGTATGTGTGTACTGTGTGTAATATGCATGCTTCTCTTCGGTTGGTGGTAAATATTTCTTCTTGTGGCAACGACATTCTAATCTCACTGCAGACAGTATAGAGTCCTCGTCAGAAAGTCGCAGGGGAATATATTTTTGAGGGTTTAAGGAACTGAATGAATTCCTTTTTTGTTGTCAATTGTTTGTAAGTGTTTTTACATTTTACTCTTGTGGAGGGGTCCTGGCGCATGCGTCCAGAGCCTTGAAGCTCAATTCAAATTTTGTAATTCAAAAATATATTCCCTGCGACTTTCTGACAAGGACTCTACTAAGGGGTCAACTATTCTTGGCCATTCTATGTGTGGTGCTTCTTGTTGAGTAAAAAAATGGCTCCATGATCTCAGTAATCGGTCTAGAAGCCAGAGGGGTCTCCCGTCAGTTCTTATTGTTTCTTATCCGCTGCTTCCAGTATACTTGCAATAATGCCTTGAGTACCTGTAGTAATGAGCTCGCCAATATTTTTTTTTTTTTTTCTTTTTTTCTTTTTTTCTTTTTTTCTTTTTTCATTCCTCCGCGCACTTGATGTTTTCTAGACATTCGCTTAGCACCAATTGGTTAGAGACTAGACATTGCTGATGCCCCATTTTTTGGGAGCAATAAAACATAGGGCTCACGGTGGAGATTGGAAAACAACGCCTTCAGCCAGAAGAATTGGCTCCCGGATTCTAAGGCAAAATATGTTTATTCAAGGCAATACGAAACGCGTAAGAAACGAGTCAAGGTACTGAGCATGTATGTTCATCCTGTTTTGGGAGGAATAACTTGAAGTCGCGAGCAACGAAGAATGGAAAGTTAGCAACAGCGCCTTTTCAATTGTCGAAGAGGACGCGTGGATCGCGTACAGTGCCCTAGGTTGATGAAAATTAAACAAATATGGATGCTAGAAAAACGGAAACGCAACTTTGACGTCTGGCTACTTGACTTCCTCTTCCCTTACACTCGTCGACTCTCTACTTTGGCACTCTTCACGCTTGTTATTCCTTCTAGATCCGCGTATTTCATCCGTCTCAATTATTCCACGGTCTTGTAAGGCAGCAAGAGGTTGTGTATACTAGTTCTCTCCGTAGCGTCGCTGCCGTTTGAACGTCGACCAGTACTTGACATGAAGCTCCAGGAAAAGGGGCTGTCGATTATAGGGGGGTTTTTCACAACTTCCACATTGAAATATGTATTCAAGTACTAAAGTTGAAAACCGACTTACGTCTCAGAGCATGATGCTCCTCGAAAAAAATCGTTTCCATCTCCATGATGCTCTTTGGCACCCAGAAGCCAACAGTACAGTCAACAGATACGATAGATGGCCGAGGCTCAAAATTGGTCCGCTGTAGATTATGTCCGCATCGACGGTATCGCATTATTGTGCCTCCGTCCATCTCTTACAGCATGCATCAATGCACTGGTTTCATGGCACATAAAAACAAAGCACTTCAACACATACCATAATACCATACTTCGCACCATTTTATTTATTTTCATCTACCATTTCACTGGTTAAAGAGTGGTATTGGGACTTTCGGTTCGAGATATGCAGTGCATTGTTTGCTTTGTCTGTGGCCCATGGAGCATGTTCCTATATTTGTTTTTGATCTCATTTTCCGTTCTGGTCACTCTCATCTCTTTTGTCCCGCTATGGATACGAGAAACCTCAGCGATAATCATATCCACCTCTTCTCCATCCTTTTTTTCATGTGCTTTCATTCGAAAGACGAACTCGCTGCGCTTGTAAAGGCAAAAACGTGAATAAAAAGACTGGGGTTAAACCATGGACGGAGATGGAAAGATAGCCCTGATAACACGGAGTTTCTGCTCTATTCATGACCCTCCATAATTTAGTCCTCTTTATCGCTATCACCCTGAAGCTGCTCTTTCATCGATGGATAACGACCGCCAGTGTTCAAGTGCAGAATTTTATGTGTTCAGAACAGCGCGAGGAGAAACATATATAAGCTAGACAGTTCTCCTTCCTGGCAGCATATTCTGAGGCACCTCTCTTCTCGCAATATACTCTGCGATCTATAGAGCAACGCATCGAATTTCGTAAACTTGGCACGCTTTTCATAGTATGATCACAAATCACTTGCCGCTTGTTTTATTTACCGTCGGCCGTGTCATTCGTGCCGCGGAGCTCAGGGAATCACATTTCTTAACCCTCCCTTTTATTTACCTCGAGTGAGGATATTGGACAAGGTCGATTCATTTAAATGCATGTGTGCATGTGTGCATGTGTGCATGTGTGAGGCTCTCCGGGTATATATTTCGTCCCGCAAGATTCTGTACTTTTTTTTTCTCCTCTCCCACCTGCATGTCCTGCTCGTTTTTCTTGTTGTTGTTGTTTATTGTTTCCTCTTTTGTGTAAACAGGGCCCCCTCAACTGATTGTTGTTTCTTTTTGCTTCGGTTTATGTACTTACAGAAGGCTACATGACTGTCGGCATGCCTCTGCCACATCTTGAATGTGAATGAGAAACGCGGGGGAATTTTTTAGAGCGCTGTGTTTTTGGCTCCGCGTAAACTATTTAGCTTTATGAGTAAACGACAGCCATCACATTCACACGGCGTTCAGTCCAGAAGAACAAACAAAAGCGCTTCCTTTCACAGGTAGTTCATGTACAAATGCGTGGTGCACGTCTTGTTGGTGGATCTATGCTGCATGAAAGGGCACATGATGAACCACAAACTCAATTGTGTTCCAATAAGGTTCACAGTTTGTTGCCCAAACCAATGTTCCCGTTCTGAGACCTTAGTCGTAAGTCCATGGTCGGTTAGTTGTAGTTCCTACCAATGAATTACAGTTGCAGACTGGACAACGATCCTTTTTTAGCTATTGCTTATAGGCTCGTTATTTCTCGTCAAGAAATCACTTGGCCATCATTCAGACTAATAAGAAGCAATAAATCGTGCCAGAACACTGATTGCGGGTGTGGCGTGAAACGGAGGGTACAGTATTTCAAGTTCTCTGATGACCTGCTTCTAGGTATTATTCATCTTTTAACGGCCTACCAGTAAATATACAACACATGATCTTGTCCTTGGTCTAGACGACAGGAAGTGGGTGATTGCTTAGCCTACAGAAAAAAAGAGATTATTCGTTGTCCGGTCTTGATTGCCAACTTTGGGTGCATTTTTGTTGGTTCACATTCTCTGTAGGTATTAGATAAATACCACCCATGAAATAAACGGGCAGAATGGGATCTTTACATTGTGTCTTTATTTTTTACTAATAAAAACTCTAGTCAACAGATCGCCAAGCGTAAATAAATGATGGCATTCTTGCGATCATTCTCCCATAGTCGTTTATAAAATCATCATCATGGCCTCCTATTTTTCGTCATTGACGCATTTAAACAGAGTCCTTCTCCGAAAGGACGGCGGCGAACGAGAAAGGCTCGAAAGCATATCCAGTACCCTGGTAGAACTTGTTGTTGAACTCAACCCAGTGCAGACGAAGAGCGTGCAAGAATGCAGACAGACCCTCCATACCGCAGAGAATAAAGATTGTCAACGAGAACCAAAGCGAAAACATAGCGATCGTCATGACAGCTCCCAGGAAACCAGTGAAACGCCAGGCCATGCCCAATGTCATAGTCCAAAGCACCTCCGAGAGCTGAGCGTGAGCGAGCGACAGTGCCCAGAGACGCAGGTACGAGGCGGTGTTGGAGATACAGCCGAGACAGAAATCGATCGTATGGATCACTTGGTGGATCAACTCTTCCGAGAACTCAAACTCTTCCTCAGACTCGACGTCGTCCGCGACAACAGCGCCGCCGGCCTCCTCAGAGTGGTTGCTGTCGGTACTGATGCGGACATGGTTCTCGGACGGCTGGTGGTATCCCATCGACCGGGCCTTGTTATGCTCATACTTGAGGTAGTACGGCTTCATGAACAGCATCCAAGGGATACAGATGAAGGCCACCAGCACCAGCAATCCTTGCACGAAACCCTAGAGGGAGGAAATTATCGCAATAGATATTACCATTAGTTAGCTGTCCATTCCACACGCGAAAAACAAACATTATGTTATCAACAGAAATATCCTTGACACGCCTGCAGCCTCCACATACCTGTCCTGAGTACAGCTTGTCGCCCTCGTTGACGGAACCAGGGCTCAAGAACATGTAAATCATGGTGTTAAGCAAGCTTGGGGGCGAGTTGTGCATAGAGTGACCAGCAGCATCAGTCTCAAACCAATCAACCGTCCACTTGTAGAGGATCATCATGACAAGGTATCCAAACAAACACTGCATAAACATCATCTGGGGGATAAAGCCTCCGATAATGTCAATAGGCTTGCGGAAGAACTTGGCGTTGTAGTAGACCATGCAGATACCAAAGGACATGTGGATCACTCCCAAGATGACCGACATCTTCATCTTGTATGAGTTGGTGAACAAGAGGTAGTTCTCAGTGCCGTGCCAGGAGTAGTCGATACCGAAAGGGTAGGTGTGGCCTGTGGGCACTGCCACGAGCACGGTCTTGCCATCATAATCGTCAGGAATGTTGAAGTGCCATCCGGACTGGAAGAAGGGCAGAGCGCGAGAGAATATGTCATTGTACATCATTCCCGTGAAGATCGAGAAGGCTCCCATGAGCAAGATAATGTAGCGACCACCATAAACCATTCCGAACATCTACAAAATAACGATGGTTAGAAATCCATTTCAACTTCAGCCCTGAAAAATAAAAATTATCCACACTAATGATCTCATTTCTTACCTCGCCGTCGACGTGAGCAAGCTTGCGCTCGTTCAAGACCAAGTACAAGCCCAGAACCAAAACCAGAATACCATGTCCAACATCTCCGAACATGACAGCAAACAGGAACGGGAAAGAGATCACCGTGAAAAGACCGGGGTTGACCTCACGGTAACGAGCCATACCGTATGCGTCGACAATGGCCTGGAATCCAGACGTAAACTTGTTGGTCTTGTGGTAGGTGGGAGGCTCCCTGCGCGTGCTCAACTCGTTCAAAATCGAAGGGGCCATGGATCCACAGCGCTCAGTCACAGAGCGCAGCGCTGCCTGGATGGTGTTGATCTCATTGGTGGGGCACCAGCCCTCCGCAATCAAGCACTTACGATTGATATCGTAGTTGAAGTGGTTCATGGTGTGGTATGTCGCCTTCTCCTTCTTCACAATCGTCATCCACGCTGTCAGGTTTTCGGAGATGCGCATCAACTCTTGGCGACGCGTCTGCGTCGTGTTGATGAGGACAGAGTTGAACTCTTCAATGTGACGCCCCACATCCAACAGAGCCTCCCTGCGGCGGTTCATCGACGAGTCAATCGGGTACAAGGTCGCACCCAGGGACTCGGCAATTTTCTTGATCTTGTTGAGGATCTCACGTCCGTGGGCAAAGATGATGAAGACATTCTTTTCAACGACCAAGTCTGTCGAGGGATCAATTACGGGCTCTTCAATCTCTGCAGTGTTCATATACAAGTTTCCGCGAAGGGATCTCCAGAGAATGCGCTCAAACGTCTGCATCTTGTTGCGGGGAATGACACCAGTCACATTGGAGAGCTGGAGGCCAGCGCCTTGGGCCTCTTGTGAGGGGCCGGTCTCCAAGTCATCAAGGAGGGGAGCACTTGGCTCGTCAAACGAGTGGCGAATGTCCTCCTGATGCGAAGCAGCCTGCCGATACAATAATTAACAATAATTATAAATCACTGCTAATCGCTGCTACCAGAGTTGTCTTCCAATTGCCTGCAATTGGCATACGAAGCAAATATATTCTGCAGTGCACATACCTCTTCGAAAAAGTCGTTAGTCTCGCGGAGGACATGCTTCAGCTCAGTGAGCTCCAGGTAGCGGCGCTGCATGGTCTCGTGCGAGTTGTTCATCTGGAGCAGACGGTTCTCGTGCTCGGAGAGACGCTCCTCGAGGTCATCCAATTCCTGGCGCGAGCGGGCACGCGTAATATACGACGACGGAATTGAAGAGCGGATAGGGATCTCAGCTTTTTCAATCTGCGAGGTAAAGAAACCTATGAACGGATGAAGGGGAGTGAGAAAAGGCATTGGCTTGCATACACCGTATATCCGAAGGCATCTGCGCACCCTGCTTGGTACGCATTTACCAACAGCGTGTCTGTATCTGAATTGATGCCAAGAATGTTTGCTGTTTCCTTACGAAGTTGTCTCTCCATCTCGTCAAAGCGCCTGATCTCGCCAACAAAGGCACGTTGGAATGCATTCACATCCGGGTTGAGCTGTTAGAGAGCAAAGACATGAGGTTAAGGATCTGTAGAAGAGAGATACGCCAAGTCGGTCGAGTATTTTCGTCACACTTGATTTGATTCCTTACGTCGCGAAACTGAACGAGACCCAGCTCTCCAAGTTCGGAGACGGTGGGTTGCGCGACCTCCACTGGGATGTACAGCTGGATCAGCGACATTTCTTCCGAACGGAAGAAGGTGGACTCGGCCATAGTTATTTTTGATGGTCAAGGACCGATTTTGGGTTGTTGAATAGACTGAAGTGTGTGCTGTGTGTGCTGTTGTGAGAGATTCAGGGACCAAGCAATGTGTGTGGAGGGGTATGCGAGTAAAAACGGAATGGGTCCCTGGATTCTATCCGGCAAACAATGCTTATGGGGAGTAGACGAATGGAGAGAGGAATTCAATGAAAGGGGTTGTCCATGCACACGCATGACCCATGACCCAAAAGTCGACGGACAATGTCAACGTCACTGGCAGAGGGCTGATTAAGGGTATCTCAAGTTGAACGTGCACGGGATTTCTATGTTCTGCAACACGGCAACTGGAAGTGTGGAGAAGCACACACTCCCTGATCACGAAGAGCTCTTTGGAGAAAAGTACTCATGCGTAGTTGGCTGACACTTGCGCAGAAGACACAGACATTAAGCACTCGACTTGTATCCTCCTGGATACCACTGCGATCAGCAAAGTCATTCCACTTTTGCGCCAAATCTGATCACTGGAAATCACCGCGGGGCACTCGCCACCAGTATAGCACACTCAATAGAGCCATGGATCCAGGCGTGATAGCGGTCATTGGCACCACTGGTGTCGGAAAGTCCAACCTGTCAATCCAGCTTGCCAAGGAGCTCGATGGAGAGGTCATTAACGCGGATGCGCTGCAGGTACAGGAGTAGTTGATCTGATAACTGCAACTGAACAAAGGCTGCGGCGTCAAATCCAACTGCTAACTTTGAGACGGTACTTTAAAACAGGTATACAAGGGACTAGACATCATTACCAACAAGATGCCAATCGAGGAGCGCGAAGGCGTTACTCACCATCTAATGGACTTTCTCCCAATCGATCGAGAGTATTCCGTCCTTGACTTTAAGGCCGACGCCTTAGATCTGGCAAGTTGTTGTCTCCTGCTGAAGTTCAGAGAGGTGCAGAGAGATATACCATGCTAACACGTCAAACTCAATTGCTTATTTCATTTTATCCGCTCCTCCAGATCAAACAGATCCATGACCGGAAACATATGCCTGTGGTTGTGGGAGGCACCCACTATTACATCCAATCCCTCCTCTGGCGCGACACATTACTCGACACTAAAAAAAATGTAGGGACACTTTCTGAGGAGCAATTGCAGGAGCAAAATGACGCCAACGAAAAGTTCCTACAAGAATCAGATACGGAAACGCTGTACAAAAAGCTGCAGGAAGTGGACCCGATTATGGCCAATAAATGGCATGAGAACGACAGGAGAAAGATCACGCGATCGTTGCAGGTATGACCATGGACACTGTGGAATTTCAGATCGACAAGAGACTGAATGAAAAAAATCTCAATAAGCACTAACCGTGTTGTGGGTCTTGTTGGGGTTCAGGTATATTTTGAGACAGGCGAATGTCAAAGCGATTTGATCAAGAAGCAGCACGCTGTACCTGATGGCGAGAGATTGCGGTAGGCTCACAAAAGAGTTTATTCTCTGATTCACTGCAACTTACTTGGAAAACGCGTCTTACACCCAAACCCCTTGTTGTGGTCTGCAGGATGCCTTCGTGTATATTTTGGGTTTACTCGGCACAGGACGTATTGAACGCGCGTCTGGACGCAAGAGTGGACACAATGATCAAGGTACTGGAATGCCACAAATAACTTTGTCTTGCTTTACCAATCAAAGGATTAACGGTGATGAAATGCTCATCTTTCTTATACTCAGGGAGGTCTGTTTGACGAGATCAAGGGAATGCGGAAAAGCGTCGGGACTAACACTGACTACGAGCGTGGAATTTGGCAAGCCATCGGGTACAAGGAATTTGATCCATACTTTACAGCTCTCGATGAGGCTATTCAGAACGAGCTACCAACTGGTAAGCTGACGCATCCAGTCTATCTTGATAACAAGCGTGCAACTAGATAACTTCGTTTCTAACATTCTTTGCTCTCATACGCCAGACACCAAGGAGCTTGACACCTTGAAAGCTGAGTGCACAGAAACAATGAAAATAAGGACGAGACAATATGCAAAGCGACAGGTTCTCTGGATCCGCAACAAACTACTGCCACTCTGTCGCGAAAAGGAGGTCAAAGTCTTTTTGCTCGACGCAACATGTAGGCACCAAAACCACAAAATATCTCCGAGTCATCTATCGCGTGAAGACAAATACATATTAGTACTTAGAAACCGCATTTGTTTTTCTTATCCATAGCGCTGGATACATGGAAAGAGAACGTCGGAAATATTGCGGTCCAAATCGCAAAAGGTAGACTCGCCGCTGTTAAGAAATACAGGCCACGTGAATCGCTCGTGTGTTAACGCTTAATCAATTCAATGACTATTATGGTGCCGTACAGATTTCTTTGCAGGAAACGCACTGCCGGATCCGGAGCAACTGAACCCCTATGCCAAGGAGATGCTCACTGCGCAACGCGAACTCAAGTATGTGCTGAAGTATTTGTGGTTTGATATATAAGAAGCCCCTCGGGTCGGAGGTACTAAAACAATATCGGTCTCCTTCTCTCTAACATCATCCCATACAGCGCTGTGGCAGCTTTGGAAGCATGGGAAAAGAAAGAATGCGAGATCTGTACTGAGATGCAAAAGGTCATGCATGATAAATACGCAAAGGGTTCGATGGATCCCCGCCCGCCCGTAGTCATTCACGGGCCTACAAGCTGGGAGCAACATCTTCGGTCAAAATATCATCGAAAGATGAAGACCAGCAAGGCAGAGATGGAACGCGACGGGCCCAACTGGTGGTATTTCAGGGCTCTCGAATACAAGAAACGGAAACGGGAAGGAACGTTGAATAGCGAAGAGGAAGTAATAGGAGAACAAGACAGGGAGGGCCCGACAAAGGTACGGAAGATAGACGAAGTTGCAGCAAGCGAAGGCAATATTAGAGAGTGAATGAGTTTCATGTGGCACCAGGGATACAGAAAATAAAAAATCTCGGCTTGCGCACGTTTGCGCCCATTGCTCAAACCGCAGAAAATCTAAACAGTCGTCGCTATCGGCGCCTTGCAGGAATCAGAGGAGTAAAGCGACTTAAAGGGTTCCCCACACCTGTGTGAAATCGGTGCGGAATAGTATATAAACTCAAGACGCAAATTACCAGTTTGACGCGTCGATCCTTTGCACTGATTGAACGCCTTGAAATTGCAACATCAAAGGCCAATAGTAGGATATCCATCAGCAGCATTTGTCCGCATCGTAATGTCGCTCTTGCTGTTTTTCGTGTGCTATCAGAACTTTATGGTATATTTTAGATCAATCTATCTCTCTTCCCTCACACTCTCCCGTAGAACCCACTCTCCTTCGCAGTCCCCAGACCCAGTCTGTTTCGCGACCTACGTTCCTACACTTTTCGTGTTTTCCCTCAGGATGGCACATTCCAAAAACTTTGAAAACCTCGACAAGGCTACTTCGGATGAACGTAATCACGTTGAAATTGCTGATGCGCAGGCTACTGTCAATTCTATGAACGCGCGCGAGATTGCAGGAGACCATCTGGGCAACAAGGGATCCAGAGTTACGAACCAGTACCCTCATCTTCCCGCGGTATGGAACAAGGTATGCTTGGATTGCTCCAAGAAAACGAAGAAGATGTGTCCACTCTGCCTTCGCTGCTTGAAGGAGTGTTGTACTCACCGACCTGAGCGCGCGCCTTGGGATCAAAATAAATCAATGAAATAAAGACGCGACATCATAAATGATGGTGCAGACTTTCCCGGCCGTTCCTTTTTTTTCTAGTCTCGTTATGTGTTCCGGTTGTGGGGGGCTGGAATCGTTCGTTATAGAAAATTGTGTGGTAAACCCTTCTTGTTGCGGGCACTGAAGGCCGAAAATTGATTTTCAAACAGGTTCACAACTAAACCTTGGGGGTTTTATTTTGAACGATGACATTTTGTCTTTCACTTTTTTCAAAGATCCCCCCGAACTGTCCGTTATACGTGAAAATATGCACCATTCCATATCTACCCCATCTAAGTCATATATAATAGAGCGTCTAGACATCTGAGGGGGGGGTTGGAAATAAAGGCAAGCGGCCGGTTTTAGCCGACGCGAATTCAATATCACACAATCGACGACGAAAGGAATTCTTTGTGTATTCGCAGAAACAACTGCTCAGCACCGGGAAAATCCGCCCATCCATTGAAACTCTCCTTCATTTCTGCCATCAGGATCCAGGTCAATTGGTTCAAATCAGTATCTCGCGGCTCCCGTATACTCACGCCAAAAATGGCCATGTCATTCTTTCATCAGAACAGAGCAAAAAACGCGTTTACCAAATTGCCAGGAAAGGCGCTGATTAAGAACAAGTACGGAGGCACCAGTAGCTTTGTTGATCTAATGAGGACAACGACCACGGCTTTCAACATTCGGTCAGATTCCAAGGCCTCGACTCTGTCCTATGTCACTGGCCGGTCCTAAATCACACATACCTGTTGTTTTTCTTACATTTGCTCTTTTGTGAACTTTTAGAAGGGCTCGGTAGTAAAGAGCATGTGGATCATGTATGAAATTCTTTAGATCTTGTGGCATTTTTAAAAAAACCCCCCTGCCCTCCGCAGACGTGACAAAGTCAAGCACTGTTGCATTGCAAGGCCATGCCCGAGAGGGAAAACGAAAGCGATTTTGTTAATGCATTAGGCTAATCCCTACGCCGCTCCATTACCCAGGACCTCTCACCTATTCGTCATCTCCCCTCCTAACATTGACTGGAGTTTCCACCTTGTTCAAGCGGGGAATACAGTCAATTAGGACAACGTTTCCGAAAGGAAAGAAAGAAAAAAAGGATTGAAATGAAATGAAATCCACACCATTACAACAGTTACCCTACCCATTTTTCTTTTTTAATGTTGCTTACACTCTCGCTTGCAGCTCTATTTAAGAGAAGTAGGCACCATTCACTTTTCTCCTATGTTTTCCATTCCACCTTTTTTTTTTTCTTCAACAAATCATTCACCCAAAGACTAGAAAACAAACAACATCAACGACATGCCAAACAAACGTCAATATATCAGACAAGTGCCTATCTCCTCTCTACTCTTCTCTTACTACGACGGAGTCTTTGAGAACAAGCTCGAACGGCTCTACGAACTCGTCTATGAGAAGAAATTCATGAATTGGTTTCGGCCCAATGACTTTTTGCTCCATAGCACGGGCAACTGCGACTGTCTGGAGGAAGCCAGGCGGAATAGAAATACATCCCCTCACTCCACAGCCATATACAATTACCACCAGAGAACCAGCAACTACGCTGTGACATCTTCCAGCATCGGAAGCGGTGGTATAAGGAATAGAAACGTTAATAAGGATGCAAACGCAGACAACTGGAATATGAATATGGACATGGATACCGATACGACCGCAGGTCCACATACAGTTTCCAGCTCAAATTTAGGTTCGAGTACAAGTTTGAGGATAAATACCAGCGGAAGGGATGGGGTGAGCAGCGCGGACACAAATCCGCAGGACAATTGCGATAGCATCCAGGCGAATCTGTGGTGTGTGCGCGACGATTGTCCGATCCAGGGGATTCTAAACCATGGGCTCTTATTGAGCAAAACGCTGGATAGTAAATTGATTTCTCTATGCTCGGTGTTTCCATATCCTCTGCTTCATTTTTAACGATGTCTACTTTGCTCGCCTGACCGACGACAATGTCTCACACGTTTCTTTTTTTTT
>MU616959.1:0-14328 GCA_025201705.1 Dissophora ornata
GGGGGCGATGCCGATATGCACAAGCATGGTGTGTTGTGTGCTGCACAGAGCCGGGGGGAGATAGAAAGCGGAGAAAACGAACCTGGAGCGCTGGAAGAAGCTGAAGCTGCTCAAGTCCTTGGCGTCCAAGATGGGCTTGGCAGGCTTGACATTGTTGCGGACGATGTAGATGGCGTAGAGTTTCATGGCTGCCTAGATGCTGAGGGGGTTTGCTTGTTTGCTGTGATCGAGAATCGGAGTAGCGTGGAATGGATTGAGGAGAGAGAGGAAGAAAGAGAAGAAAGAAGAGGGAGCAGAGAGCACAGAGATGGTGAGCTCAGATGATCATGATGCGATGCGACAGCGGCTGTCATGTGACAGTCGACATGCAGAAATCGGGGTCCATGTGTTCATGTGTTTGTTTACATTGTCACGGACGAGGAGGATGCAGACAGCAAACGTAACGTGGAGAAGAGTGATGCGCAATGAGAAGAGATGGCGAAGGAGCAGCAGCAGGAGGAGGATGCATTCATTTCATCCGCCCAGCCTGTGTAAAATCAAGCGTCCTCCCTCTCTCTCTCTCTCTCTCTCTGTGACCTTTACGCAGGTTGGGCGCATCCCACCAGTGGCAATTCCCCCTCGCTGTCACTCCCTTCTCACACACACGCAACACACACACCGCCTTCTTGTTTCTCTCTTTTCTCTCTTCCCTTCTTATTCCTTCCCTTCTCTCTCCACTCCTTCCCTTTCACCCCACAGCTCCTCGACGCCATGGCCCTTCCCGTGTCTCAGGTGCAGGAGCAAGCGCGCTGGCTCAGCCAGCAGTACTCCCCCTGGTGTCTACTCCATATGCTTCTCAAAAACCACAGCTCTCTCTTCTCAATCACACTCCTCGAGGAGCTCCTTCCACCCTTCTCACCCGACACGCCCTACTCCAATCTAGTCTCGTATTCTCCTCCACCTCCACCGCCCCCTTCTTCGTCGTCCTCGTCTCCGTTGTCGTCGTTACCGAGTTCACATGAACAGTCCCCCCCACAGTCCACATGCCCCTCGGAGGATCAAAAGAGCCCAACTCTGCTGCGTCCCAAAGCCGTCCTTTCAAGATACCTCATACAACGGCTTCACTTTGGATACTACGGCAACAGAACCACCCTGTCCGAGGCCACTGTCCGGTACTTGACCGCAAGGGCCCGACTAGAGTTTGGATACTTTATCATCCGAGGGCGCGCGTTCTGGGATATCAAGCCGGCGGAAATGGAGCAACAGTCCGAAAGAGATCTGCCAATGATGCCTGTGGGTCGTGAGCGTGAAGGAAAATCAGGGGCTAGAGCTGGAGGGACGCAAGATTCACAGCAACGACGAAATCGACGACAGCAACAACAACAGCAACAACAACAACAGGCACAGCAAGGAGAATCTCAGGGACAGGACGATGAGAACGACCCGAGCAACAATAAGGACGAAGAGCCGTTGGTAACCCTAGAGGCATCTGCTGATATCGGAGGACAACAAGGCGGTGCAGACACAGAAAGCAAGAGCGGGCCGACGAGCGAGGAAGAAATGCGGCAGAGGATCGTCAGGGGGAATCAGCGGTGCGAGGAACGCGAGGAACAGTTGCTTATGCTAGAGGCAGTACGGTATATTGAACGATGGAACCCAGGATTGACAGAGACGATGGTGCTGGAACTGGCGCCGAAATCATGGAGTACTTCTAAAACTCCATTGTCGAACACACCAAGTCCAGTTTCAGAGGCATCTACGCCCGCGCCCCCAGTTTCTGATCGACATGCCGCAGCAATCCAGTGGAGGCGTGTCGCAGTGACAAGGTTGATGGAATCACTGACAGGTGTAACCGCCGACGAGTTGTCGAATATACCTTCATCCCCATTCCTGAATCGACGGGTCGATTCTCGGTGGATGGATCACCTGCAACGACCGCCAACAGGCCCCATAACGTTAAGGGATACTAGAAATCATGGCCAACCATACGGTGGTATGTGCATGGTTCAGGACGACGCTCGCCTCTTTCAGATAGCGTCGGGCTTCTTTGCGGATCTGAAAACATATCCCAAAAAGTGGGGGAAGCCCGCACACGACATTATTGACGGTCCTCTTTCGTACTCGTTGGAGATTGTTCGGAATCTGGTCTTGGAATATGGTTATATGCCTTTGCCGGACGACGATGCTGACCGTAGGATACACCACAACGGTGGCGACAGAGCTTTGACAGGCGTTCAGGAGTTGTTTCCGAGCGACGGATCGCTTGTGATCAACAGACGAGGACAGAAGGGTGAAGGTACCTCCATCTGGTATTACTATGACTTGCAGCCCATCGAAATCATGTCGGTGTATTTGATGTACCAGTCGCCGACAGTGTTGGACTGGCTCTTTCAACGGGGGTTTGAGTTCATTGATGAGACTGGGTCTAAGCATCTGGGTATCTCGCGGGCACTGGTTCTACAGTGCTGTCTCCCTCTCTGCCATTCGATGGTCCGCCATGTCTATCAATCCCAGGCGACGGCTTCCGATGCAATTCACACAACGGTGCGTAACGAGTTGTTGGGCTATGGAGAAAAGCCGAAGCGCATTGAATTCCGTCAACTGGATTTCGCACAAGTTCTCAAGGGTGTTGCGTCGACGCACCTGGTATCCACCTTGAGCCTCATGTCGCAACTGGGGATGGAGAACACTGTGGTCCAAGATCGACTGATGGAGGAACTACAAATCCCAGGAGGAATTGCGCCAGTGGATGTGGAGGACAAGGTTCTATCCATCTTGGTAAGGCTTCTTTCGTCTCTTGACATATATCTGGAATGCTTTGGTGCAAATGTCCTTTTTTTTTTTTTTTGTCAGTTTTTCTTATATTATTTCCTCTACCATAGTTCAAAGAATGCGGTTCAGAGTCGTTGCTCGCTACCGAGGTCGTCAACCTCGCGATCCAACAGTCGTTCGAGATCCAGATGGATTCGTCAGAGGCACTGGATCGGGAATGGAAACGAGCCTTTGAGAAGGCGCTCTTGAACTTCAAGAAGGAGGGTTTGATTGTTCATCCAAATGTCTCGGATTGGATCCTTTCTACCCTGGACCCTACGCATCTAGCGTTCCAAGTCTGCTTTGACCATGCCTTCATGGAGGCTCTTTTGGGGATCGCAGAATGGAATATGACACAGGTGAAGAGATTGCGAAAATGGACAAAGTCTCAGGAGAGAGAGGCGCGTATCAAGAGCATCCGGATAGGTCGTCAGTGGGGGGGAATTAAGAAACGACTGATCGTTATTGGGAATGAGGGTAACGATGGCGGCGAAGACACCTTGATGTTGAGCCCGGGAGAGAGGAGGCGGATCGGACTGGATATCGAGTGGACAACAAATGATGAGGTCATCCAAACACCTTCGACCATTGAGGCCAGTTTACCCAAGGGCAGCGAGATGATTCGGATGAGCAATGATGGACGTTTGCTCCTAGACAACGGCTGTCTAGATCAAACACTATTGCTCTGCAGTCTGGGGCCGGAAGGAGACGGGGCACTGGACTCGAACATCAAGGTGCACACATATTTGAAAAGAGGAGCTATTGTCGAGGAGAAGCACTGGACCTGGCTCGCCATGGGCTTGGTAACCATGTCGCTTCAGGGCCCACGCGTGACCGACATCCCAGAATCGAAATCACCTCCTGGCGTTTCCCATTCCATCCCTGTTCAGATAGCCTGCTCGCCAGAGGCATACCAGCTTGTGTGGATGATTGCTTCAGCATTTGTACGACAATCTTCTCAAGCCGATGATGAGAACCGCGCATTCCAATCTAGCCCTGCTGAAGACCTAGCGGCTGATCAAGATCAATACAAGCAAGACAACCCTTCGTCACCTAGGACCTCATCCTCTGCATCTCCGCCACCATCCCCGATGCCACTCCCCGCGTACGCGATCGCGATCCGTAAATTGCAGATGAAGTTGGTGAGCATCCTAGGCCCTGACGCCCGGCTATTGATTGAGATCTTGACCGAGATCGAGATCGAGATGGAAGAGGAACAGCAGCTTATGGGCGTCGACAAGAGCAACTGTACGACAGCCTAAAGTCTTCAAAAAAAATAAAATATTTACCAAGTGCTAGAACTAAACTTTATTATGAACAATGAATGGCACTATGAATGTGAACATAAATAACAAAACGACTCTCTTTTCTCTGTATGTATGTTTTTTTTCTTTTTCTTTTTTGCATTCATACAGTCTACACAATCTCAAACGCCTCCCCTTCCTCAGTCTCTACCCGTCTAAAGCCCTGACCTACACCCCTTCCGTGATTCTTTTGGCCTTCCCGTGCCGAAAGGAACTTTCTCGCTTCCTCTGCCCAGAACACAGAACTGGTCAACAGCGTGATCCCGAGCAGGTCTGTAAACGTCAGGGCCTCAGTCTGGAACACCGTCTGGAAGAACGGCATATAGATCACCAGGAACTGTCCAATGATTGATCCCATCACGCTCAAGTTGAACATCTTGTTCGTCGTGAACCCAATGCTGAAGATCGACTTCTTCTCAGACCGGCATGCCAGCGCGTTGAACATGTCAAAGAACACAAACGTCGTGAACGTCATTGTCGTGTCGCGCGCCGTAACGCTTCCGTCTGTCATCTCGTGCACATACACAAACATCGTGCCTGCGACAATGATCATGGCCGAGGTCAGAACGCGACGGAGAAGCAGACGGGTCAAAATAGCTGCGTCTCGTGCGCGAGGAGGCTTCTTCATCACTTCGTCGTCCACTGGTTCCACTCCGAGAGACTGTGCTGGTGGGCCATCCATTAAAATATCTATAGGAGCGCAGATTCAACTATTAGACATTACTCGTTCTTTCGACTGATTTTTCGCATTGTTATTAAAGCGGATTTAAAAAACTTACTAATCCAAAGAATTTGCATGGCGTTCAAGGGATTATTCAGTCCAAAGAGGGTCGCCACGGCAATCAAAGTCAAAGCTGCCACACTTGTGCTGAGCTGGAATGTCAAGAAGTTTTGGATGTTGTAGAAGATGGATTTGCCTAGATAGGTTTCAAGGAAAGCCGCCAAATCAGTCAACGTCCGGGTCAAAATAGACTTATGCACAATGACATCAGTACACACGTACCTTCTTCTACAGCACCGAGAATAGTCGAAAAGTCATCGTCCACAAGAATCATATCTGCAGCCTCCTTGGCAACGTCTGTTCCGCTTCGGCCCATAGAAATTCCAATGTCTGCAAGCTTCAGAGCCGGAGCATCGTTGACTCCGTCTCCTGTCATAGCAACGATACATCCCTTAGACTGGAAGGCAGAAACGATCGCCATCTTGTGCTTGGGTGTTGTGCGCGCAAAAACAGAGATGTTGCCAATAGCGTCATGCAGCTGTCGTTCCGTCATGCTTTCAATTTCTGGACCAGTTAAGCATGATGACTTTCCAGGGTTGATGGGGAATCCGAGTCGTCGAGCAATGGACAGGGCAGTCGCATCTAAAACGAACATGCATAACGTGTATCGGAAATTGTCAACCCTGGAACAACGAAATGCCTTCCAACAACGCAAGCACTCGAGATGGAAGATATCGATAGATAGCCACAGTTAACTTACCAGCATCTCCAGTGATCATAACGACCTTCACACCGCTTCCAGCCAAAGTCCGGATGCTTTCTTCAACACCAGGTCTTGGCGGGTCATGCATGGCCACAATTCCGACAAACGTCAAGCGCTCCAGATCGCTACCAAACGCCATAGCCAACACACGCAATCCGTGTCCTGCCATCTCATTAGCCTGCGCTACCACCTTGTCTTTGGCCTCAACGTCCAAAGGCAGATGATGTCCCTCGCTTCTGTAGTAGTTGACGCATCGCTCCATAACAGGTTCAATTGCTCCCTTGAAATAATATGTGCATGGTGATCCACTATGGCTGACTGGTGTATTGGTAGACTCGATCGCATGCTCAGGTGTCTGTTTGTGGCCATGGCTGCCTCCAGGAATAAGGGCGCATCGGACGTGCATGAACTTTTGATCAGAGTTGAAAGGGTATTCAGAAACTCGCTCGTAGATCTACAAAAAAATAGGTGGATTGTTAGTGCCATTGCTGATGGAATAGTACATGTCTCAACGAGCCCTTGAATAGCAAGCGGTTTGCGGCAAACCGACATACAGGTCGCTCATCTGTGATGCCCAGTCCTCTAAGAACTTCAATCAAGGCAATATCCGTGGGTTGTCCGATCCACTTGGAGTGATCATCCATAAAGGCATTGTTGCAGAGGTTTCCAACTTGAAGCAGTCGGCGCAATCCCGGATGCAGATCCACGTCCACGCTCTTGTTCTGATCCACGTCCACAGGAAAGCCTTCGGCCAGAGTAAAGACCTTGGTCACAGTCATTTGATTCATGGTCAGCGTTCCTGATAAGGTGAGGTTCATATTGTGAGAAAAAAAAAAGAGTGAGTTTTCATGAGCGATAAATGCTTTCGAGTCACCAATCTCGTCTATCTCCAATGAAGCAACTGAATGTCATCCCCTTTACCTGTCTTATCAGCGCAAACAACATTGACAGAGCCCAAAGTCTCTACGCTAGGCAGCTTCTTGATGATGGCCTTGCGGTTGGCCATCCTCAAGACACCAAGGGCCAGAGTGACAGTGACGACGATAGGAAGTCCTTCCGGGATAGCAGCAACGGCCAAACTGACTCCAATGGTCATCATCTCCAGCCAATGCTTTCCTTGGAACAGACCGATCAGCACAATGACACCAATAATCACAAACGAGAGCATAGACAGCTTCTTTCCAAGTTCATCCATGCTCAATTGCAAGGGTGTCTTTCTGACCTCAACCTCCTGCATCATGCAGAACACGACTCCGAACTCAGTTTCCTTGGAAGTACCCACAACAATGCCTGTTCCATGTCCGTTCCTGACCAGTGTACCCATGTAGGCGATGTTTTTACGCTCCGTGATCGACAGCTCCGTGTACTCATTTCCAAGAATCGCGTCAGTTTGCTTGCGGCATGGCTTGTTCTCGCCCGTCAAGTTGGATTCGTCAATCTCGAGGTCTACAGCCTACAAGCCAGAAAGCGATAGCATGTGTCCACCAACATTTAGCAAACTGGCTCTAAAGTCAAGCGTAACATTCTCAAATCCCAGGAAGGAGATGCTCCTACCGTCACCAGTCTGCAGTCTGCGGGGATGCGGTCGCCGATTCCAAACTTGATAAGATCTCCTGGGACCAGTTGGTTGGCCAGGGAGGAGGATTGGGTATCATCCCTAGTGAAAATGCAGGCAAGAGAGCAAACAAGGTTAAAAACTAAAATGGATAAAAATTAAATGAACTGAAAATTCTATTTTACGAACTCCAAAAAAAAAAAAAAAAAAGAGCGCAAAGCGGAAAAAGAGCGCAAAGTGGTAGACGAATTGCAGGCCGATATGCAATGCAGGCTCGATGCACCCTGATGGAGCACATCCCTGATGTTCTAAACAGAACGACAAGAAGCCTGGAATAAAAATGCCAAAAGCTGCATAGTTCATCCATGACCACTTCTTTACACCCTAAATATACTCGCAGGGTCGGCGACAACTCTGCCCGTGGCTTGCTCTCGAAAAGCTTAAAATTACCCCGCCATGCTACAGTAAAGAAGTCTTCTATCTATTCGATAAAGAGTCTCCTCGCACTGATATGCGATCCTCGATTTGAGTCCTTTCCCGAAATGATAAATCTGAATAAAGCTACTTACCGAATAACATGACAGTAGTGGGGGACGAGCTTATTCAGCGCCTCGAGAGACTTTTCGGAGCGATACTCTTGCACGAAAGCGACTAAAGATCAAGTTCGACGATGGCAAATGCAAAGGCCGTGAGAGACTGGTCAATTGATGCTGACCAAAGAATAACACGACCAAAATGAATAATCGCATTCCTGCTTCAGATCCAGGGGCACGTCATAAAATAGGGAGTGGTAGAGGAAAGGCAAAGAATCTCGAATATCCAATTGTCTGGGGGCATGCATAATCCAAGTCCCACCAACCCATTCCTGTTGAGAAAGAATGTTTTTGTCCAGATGATCCTCATTTTGTGAAAGAGAGGGCCCTGTTGATCCTACCCCTTGGGAGATCACAGTTGGGCTCAACCGCCATAGCTTTATCCTAACTCCCGTTGTTATTCCCACTACACGCTTATGTCCGCCTGGACATGGATATCCCTCTTCTTTCCAAAAAAGACATCGAGTACGGGGAGAAAGAGGGGCGAGAATGAGAAAAAGGAGAATCCTGTCGACCGCCCAACCTCCTATGTATTTCCCATTTCGCCTCGTATCTACGTCAAGAAGGCATAGCTCATAGCGTTGTCGACAGAGGGCGAACGCCTCGATCGAGCAGTCGATTCGCTGCTGTATTTCAAAGCCCTTCTCATCCTGTGGTCCCTGCTTAGCCAGAACATTGCATTGACCAGAGAAGAGGATAACTGCTCTTTAGATCTCTGCTCTTGCAGCTGGATCCCTGATCAGTCTGGAATGTAGAGCTGAGCGCTGCCTTGATGGCGCTATTGATGCTTCAGGATTTCGTCTGTCTCTGGCAATCAGACCCTCATGTCATTCAATCACTGTAGCCCCGGGTTATTTACCTGTAACAACGATGAGGATAGCCTATGATGATTAAAGCAAAAAGAGATGTGGGTTAGGAAAAGCGCTTATGCATGTTCATTCCTAAAGCTCATCCAAGTAACGCATCTGCCTCGTACCAAAGTAATGCTGATGGCATCATCGTGTTGCCCCATCGCCAGCGAAACGACGGCCGAGGCGAGGAGGAGGAGGATCAGTGGGTTCTCGTAGAAGCTTTTGAAGAACTTGAGGTAGATGGGTTCGTCGTCTTCGACCTCAAACTCATTGAGTCCGTAACGGGTCCGACGGTTGTTGGCTTCTTGTGCAGTCAGTCCACTGGCGGCGTTGGTCTCGAGCTGGATTGCGGTCTCGTCTGCACTGCGGCGGGCAAATGTCGCCGATGGCGTCGAGATGGCGGCCTGTGTTGTCATAGTGAGTGGGTGGGGCTGGCCTTGTAAGACCTAAAAGAGAGTTGTTTGAGATGCGCCTTTTTTTTTCGCTCGTGTTGGAAATGTGAGGTGGTGCCGTGGTCAGCCAGGAACTTCGTTCTGGTGCTCGGTCGGCGTCCTGGTGCAGGGCTTTGTGGCGGATTCAGATGGGAGGAGGTGAGGAGCAGGGGAGAGGAGCACAGATGGATCAGCAAGAAGAAGTAAAAAAAGAATGAAAAGAAAACGGCAATGGAAGCATAGGAAAGTCGCAGACAAAAAGGAGAGGAAAAATTGCAAGGAACGCAGGAGAGCCTCGGCAAAGAGCCCTTGCCCTGGGAACAGCGGACAGGGCCCACCATGGACACACCGTTCACCCTGCCTCATCGACCTGCAGTTCAATACCTCATCATCCCTTTCATTTCGCTTGTGTCATTCGCAGATCGCGACCAGCCTCAGCAATTGGCTTCACCCCGCACTGTCTACCGTCACTGCGAGATACGTCCCACCACGCTGAGGTGATCTGTGCCGACGGTCAACAAACCAGACAGAGGCAGCAAATCCTTTCCTGCACTGCCTAGCCAGTTGCTCTACAAATAAGCCGTATAATTCTTGCTAAAGTACGTGTTTCTGTCCCACACGGCTGCTACTGTGATAGATTCATAATACGAGCTCAGCCCCAACGGCCACTGCAATGCGAAAAACAATAGAAGACTTTATATGTTGCACCGCATTATGAACCACTCTATCGAGATCGTGAGCTGCTCGACCTCCGAATGGCCGTGCGACCATGTTGCTGCTGATATGAATGTTGGTGATTGCTCTCAAAGGTGTTCATCGGCACTAGCACCTCGCCTCCTCTGCCCCTGTTGTAGTTGCTATTGTGACCTGAACTTGCTGCTTGGGTATCATTGTCAAACTGGATCAAGTTTAGTGTAGAGGATCTCGAGTGAGCCTGAAGAGGCAAAGGCCTGGTGTTATGTGATGATGTCGTCTCTCCCATGTCAATCGTGACCATGTCCGAGCCGTTATGTCCATTGCGACTCCTCTGCTGCTGACTCCAGTCCACAATTGTGGCTGCCTCCGAGGCCTGACTATCTCTTGCCCCGCGCTCTGTCATCGATGAGTGAGTCGCATATGGCTCAGGAGAATCGTTGTATAGGCGCTGGAAGGCTTGCTGGTCCCCGTGAACTGGCTTTTTGAAGTAGGCGTCCTTCTTCTTGATCTTTTTGGTGTTCAATCCTGTTGGTTTCTTGGGCTTCTTGGGTGGAGGCACATACTGGGCAGCTAGGTAAACTTGGTAGATGCCAATAAGGACACCAATGACCAACACACCCGCAACGAATCCCACGACTACCCTCCCCTTGGATGGGTCCATCTCCCAGGTAACGGGGTCTGCGTCTGGGTCGGGAACCTGAGTCTGGACAGCCATTTGCGGCGGGAAGGAATCTGGGCTCAGGGTACCAGGGACCATGTCAGCGGGGGCGATGCCCTCCCAGCGGATGGAAGTCATGTTGGTGACAGTTCCGGTGTTGGGCCATTGACCGACGGCGGAACCGGCTGGAACCTGGCAACTTTGGCTCGAGTACAAATTCAGGGCAGCATGCAGCTCGCTTGCCACGACGGAGGCATATAGGCCATCGGTACTTTGGAGGAGAGACGGATCGATATCCCTGCATTGTGCATAAGGGATAATCTGGGGCTCGCCGATGACTGCACCAGACTCATCCAGGAAAGAGATGGTGATGGAGTTTGCAGGTTCAGCCGCAGATACTGCAGGTGTGAGGAGCGAGAGGGCAGAGAGAATCACCAGGGCCAATAGGCCTATACGGGAAGTGAGTTGTGAGAATGGGAATGAGGAAGGCGAAATCGTTGCAGGGCGTATGCCATTGCGATGGCGATGGCGATGGCGATTAGAGGATTGCGAAGAGGGCATTATGAAGATGAAGAGTGAATGCGGATTTCACGGACCAGCAAGAATGAGCAGAGGTTTTGGTCGTGTGAGGTCGGGGGCGAGTTAAAAAAATCGGTTTACCAGGAAATCGCTCTGAAAAAGTGTTCGAAAATGAAAGTTGCGCCCACCAGCTCTATTTTTAACACGAGGTTGTTTGTCTGTGTCCAGCATGAGTGTTACAAGTCCACTACCTGTCTCTCTTCAACCCTGTATTTGCGTAGCACTGAATTGTCTGATGGACTGCCATGTACGCTTACCAAGCCGAGCCTTCTTTGTTCATGTCCCGGGTATCATGGAGACCAGAAGAGCCAAAAATGGTGCCGAATATGGTAGCCAGACAAATCCTTTCCATGAAGATTGTCTTTAGTGTTCCCTGTTAATACACAAGCGGGGTTGTTTGCATGTTAAGTGAGCAAACTGGGCGTGAAAAGACGTATGGCTTACGCGATCGTGAAAGGTTGTCCGAGAACCGACATGTATATGCGGAGGAAAGCAACAAGACTGTGATCCGCGGTCTGGAGGAGCAGGATTATACATTCAACCGCTCTCGTTTGCGATAATTCATTCCTCCCACCCGATGCAGTACTCTTTTTTGATTGACAGATTGACACCTTGATGGACCATATCCGCCGTAGAAACTCAATGTTTTCTCTGCTTGATCTTTCGAAAACACTCATTTCTTTCCTAACCTTTAGAATGAGATCCTTGTACTACGTCAAGCCTACCCATTACATTTTTCATCTTCGTGCCTCACCTCGGTGAGGAGCTGCTTGTCGTCTTCCACTTCTTTGAACGGCTCCCATTCTTCTTGATTGAGATTCCGCAGCATGTCTTTGTTCTCTTACTCGAATCGCTACATTCTCCAGAAATCACAGGATCAGAAACAATTGATATCTGCTTACCTCCAGATGCCTAATACTTGTATCTTGGTAAGCCCTAAGTTCTCGGATCTGGCCTGTTGCTGCTCTTTTAATACCTTGGTTTGTTCTTCATGACGCTGCTCAAGTCCCTGTCGTTGTTGCCAGTGCAGCTTTTTGAGCTGCTTTAGCTAGCTTTCTTACAATTCCTCGAGTTGGTCATACTGCCACTTATGTCGGCTTTGAAGCCACGGATGCTGATTTTCCTGCTGTAGATCATATCTACCTTTTCCTCAGTATAAAGAGTCAAGTTGCTGCTGTTTTTGTTGGAACCAATAAAGCGTGGCAAGCGCGTCATATGGCGGCTCCTGTTGGTCGTCGTGAGATTGCTCGAGCGGCGGTTGCTGCCTGCATTGCTGTCCCTCGAGATACTCGTGCCGTCGATGTTGTTGCTTTTGAAGGTAGGTGAGTTAGTTTTGTTGTTGGACTTTAAGAAGTTCATAAGCTCATGGTCGTAGTACTGTTCCTTGAAATACTTCGTCAGTCGATGGAACTCAAATTTGAGCTGCTTATGGTTCTTTGGTAGCATGTCTGGAAGGCCGTCCATATTGCTTATTTTGAATGGATGGAGGAGAGTGGAGTTCAAGAAGAAAGATAAAAAAGAGCATAAAATGGTTGCGTTTTTTCACGTAGTAAGCACTTGCTCCCGCGCTTGACCGCATGGAGGACCCGCGCGTGTAGCATAGAACATAATTCATCTCAAGACGTAGATAGTTTTTCGCTCAAGGGAAGGGGTTTGTGCGATTGTTTTTTGTCAGAAGGCTACACCTGTCATGCAGGGGGTTTGAGCGGAGAGTTTCCACCGTTGCAACAGTTATAAGCAACCACTCGTTGACTTGTAATAAGCCACGAGCCAGAACATGTGCTCTGCAACGTTCCAAATAGAGAAGAAATCACACACCGCAGGCTTGCTCGGTCGAAGACACACAAGGTGCCAACGCAAAGAGATAGATAGCTATTGGAGGACATGGTGAGATATGCTGACATTTTGTTACGCAGAGTTGTTTTCCCTGCGCTGTAGACAGGGGTGAGTTGCTTGCTTGTTCATCGCTGTGGATGTCTCCGGGAGGACAATTCTGCCACAAAACAGCCAAACCCCCCCCCCCCCCACTTTATTTCTTTTTGGCAATGCCGCACAAGTGCCGTTCGACCTGCGATGTATGTCCAGAGACTGTCGTTCCTGGGTTTTATGATCGGCACGAAAGGCGACAGTGGCCTACATCATGTTTACACACGAACACATTGTGTTGTGTCTGTTGTCGAGAATGATTTTTGTTTGTCTGGCAACCCAACAACAAGGCCAACACAAGTAAAACACTTTCCCGGTTCTCGACTCTCAGACCCTGACAGGAGCAGCCTTGCGAGCATGGACGGGGTTGCGTGGGAGAAAGGGTAAGCGCTCAACAAACAGCAGCAGGGCCAGCACGGGTTTCATCATCAAGTCCAATTCAAAGCAGCAAAAGTGTTTAGTGATCTGAAAAAAAAAAAAAAAGTTTATTACAATCACAGCGGTACTTTTGTCAATGTTTGTCCTCCGCTCCCATCGTCCAATCACCATCCGCGATCTATGCTTGATAACCGCTGATAAAAACAACAAATACAAACCTTGCAGGTGGGATAGGTGGGAGAACAAAAACAACACAAGAAGAGGAGGGGGGAAAGCGAGGCGAGAGGCCTTGTCCGCAATGGCATTCTTTTTTTTTCTTTGCTTCTTCTTCACCTTTTTCCTCGCTCAAAGCTAGTCTCGCCTTGCTCTGGACAGTTACAAGGTCTCTACTTTCTATCGCCTTGGCTTGGATTCTCGGAAATGTTCTTTCCCAAAAGGAGGAATGATCTCATATGGAACACTGTCCGGTGAGAGACGACAAGAACGCAAGGCCAACGGCTTCTCTCCATCAAGATCCACGATGAAGGGCCAACAAGGCCGAGAATACTTCCGAGAGTCTAGATAACGGTGTTTGAAACACCAATGGAGACAAAGAGGCACGACGCGCACACCAGGTCTTGCAATTGGCCGCGAGGGAATGGAAATGGAGAGGGCAAAGAAGGTAAAACCCCCAACAGGGACACCGAAGGCGGGATGATCTAATCTCAGCTCAATACGAAGCGGAGGTGTCTTGCTGCTCTCCACACAATAACGTTTTTCTTTTTTCTTTTCTTGCTTGTGGACACCAATTTTTTCTTATTTCAGCCCGGCAAGTTTTTTAATCTCTCACTTTTCCACTTTCTTCTCTTTTCCTCTCTTTTCCTCTCTCTTCCTCATCACCCACCCTTCACCCACCCTATCCCTACACACCGCACCCACACTTATCGCCAACATGAGATTAGTTATTCGCAAGGACTTTGAGGCCGTCTCATACCACGTCGGTAAGTGTCGGCATTCCCTTCCGTGTCGTCAACGCGCGCAACCAGAATTCGCGCCTTGTCATTTCATCGAAACTCACTCCTCCACTCCTTTTTTTTTTTTTTT
>MU616959.1:14338-29872 GCA_025201705.1 Dissophora ornata
TTTCTCCCACTCTATTTTGTTTGCGGTTGTCTGTTTTTGTAGCCAAGTATGTCAAGGAGCGCATCAAGGAGTTTGCTCCAACCGCCACCAAGCCCTTCGTGCTCGGACTCCCCACCGGTTCTTCACCCATCGGTGTCTACAGAAACTTGGTCAAGTTCCACCAGGCTGGTGAGCTCTCTTTCCAGAACATCATCACCTTCAACATGGACGAATACGTTGGACTGCCCAGGTAAGAACAGAAAAAAAAAAAGAAACCGCGAGCAAGGAAGTGTGAGTTTGGATGTGATCACACGCCTGTGGGATCGTTTTGCTGGGTCTCAAAGAGGTCGAGTAAAAAAAATTAAAAAAAAAAAAAGAGGGGAACACACACTCAAAAACCAAAACGCTGGGACTCACACCCTTGACGGTCGCCGGGTCTCAGACATACTCTGCGACAAGCGTTGAGCTGTCCGCTCACACGTACTGAAAACCACGTTCGTCAGAGAGAAGGAAGGCAGCATCATGACGCATTGCGGCGCAGAAAGAAGGGCAACCTGCATAGAAGAAAGGCTGCATGATAATCTTCACCAAACGAGCGGCACTCTAATCCTATTCTATTATCTAACCTAATCTGTCCTGTAGAGATCATCCCGAGTCGTACCACTCGTTCATGTGGAGCAATCTCTTCAAGCACGTTGATATCCTCCCCGAGAACGTTCACATCCTCGACGGAAACGCCGGTGATTTGGATCTCGAGTGCCAGCGCTACGAGGAGAAGATCGCCGCCGTCGGAGGCATTGAGCTCTTCTTGGGCGGCATTGGTCCCGATGGTCATATTGCCTTCAACGAACCTGGCTCATCCCTCAACTCCCGTACCCGTGTCAAGACCCTCGCCTACGACACCATTGTCGCCAACGCTCGCTTCTTTGACAACGATATCACCAAAGTCCCTAACCTGGCCCTGACCGTCGGTGTTGCGTAAGTTTTCCTGTTCCTTGGCCACTACTGGCGAGCTGATAGAATGTTATTCCATGAGAGGCCCCCCTGCACAACATCGACCCAACTGCTCGCGCCATTGCCGCGTTTGGATCGCTCGCTTTCAGTAACGCCGAGGATCTCGCGCAATTGATCTTGACTAAACAGGAAAGGCGGACAGGAAATATAAACTAAAATGACGGGATGATAATCAACATGCCGCTTCGGCTCCCACCCTCCCATCTTCCCTCAGGGTTGCACAAACATCGTTATCTAACTTAATTTTCTTTTGCTCTCTTCATTTTGCGTTTAGCACTGTCATGGATGCCCGTGAGGTCTGCATCATCATCACCGGTGCCCACAAGGCCCTGGCCTTGGCCAAGTGCATTGAAGAGGGTGTCAACCACATGTGGACTGTCTCTGCTATCCAGCTTCACCCTCGCGGAATGGTTGTCTGCGACGAAGATGCTACCCTGGAACTCCACGTAAAGACCGTCAACTACTTCAAGTCGATCGAGAAGGTCCACGAGCAGCTCATTGGATCTGACAACGTCGGTTTGCAGGGCGGTGTCCGCTCGTGGCGCGGTGGTGCCGAGTCGACCTACCACCAGTAATCAACAACATCACAAATTGGTGGAGGCGGTTCTCTGGCCCCATTATATTCTAATATCCCCTCGAGAAAGATAGAAAAACACAAACCCTACAACGTTTGCCATCTCCCCCTCATTGCTTGTCTCATTTCGTTCATCACCATTATTTTTTATTTCTCTTTAACTGTCTGTCCAACGGCAGAGCTCTTGTACAATTCATCCATTTCCTTGCTAAAAAGTACCCATCCAAATAATAAAACCCATTCAAATTTGCGTCCAACTGGTCTCAATAGTGAGTCTACTTTATTTTCCAACAAGGGATTTAGTTTTAGGGCTTCACTTTGGAGATATCGGCGTACAAATCAAAGCGACGCTGGGTTGTCAGAGGAATGCTTTGACGGAATTCAGCCATGTTTGTGAGATCTATTAAAATAATTGGTGGCAAAACAAGCAACACGGCCTATTAGAACAATAGCTCGGTATCGGAATAAGGGTTAATAAAAGAAGGTTGGTGACTTTACCGAGATCCGCATAGATGATGCCTTGCTTCTCATCCATGGTTTGGAGCACATTCCCAGCAGGACCCACAACGGTCGAGTGGCCCCATGCATGGTAGTTAGCGCTAAGATCACGCGCTGGTGAGCATGCAGCGACAAAGATCTGGTTGTCGACTGCCCTGGCACGTTGCAGCAACTCCCAGTGCAGAGGACCCGTTACCATGTTAAAGGCTCCGGGGTAAATCATAGCAAAGCACCCTAATAATAATGGGGGAAAAAAAAGGTAGTGCGTAACACTGTGGTCAGCTGTGCTCTCTTCCATGTTGTAAAAAACGGCGTTTTTTTTTAACATCAAAATGCAATAGGAGCTAGCTATTACCTTGACGTGCAGCAATCATGGCTGGCTCTGGGAAACGGATGTCGTAGCAAATACCCACGCCAATCTTTCCAAAGTCTAGGAGATTGAAAAACGTCCCCAAGATGTATATGTGAGTACCTTCTTCACGATACACTTGAAATTCTGGGGTGCATTATGTCTGTGGCGATCGATCGTGAGAAATTAAAAGAGAAGTATCTACTATGATACCTGTGTCGACATGAGTCAACTGATTGCCCGCGGTCAGGGTCTCGCTCTCTTGGAAGCGGATCTTTCCAGGCACGTCAATGTCAAAGAGGTGGACCTTTCTGTGCGTGGCAATGATCTCTCCGTCGGGGTTGTAGATCGTGCAGGTGTTGTAGATCTTGCCGTCAGTCTCATCGCGTTCTGGGATCGAACCTCCGATCAGATACGCCTTGGCGTCCTATTGGGGGAGTGATCACCGTCATTCATATTTAGATTGTGTGCTGCAAAGAGCCACGCGTCTTGGCGGTTGTTTTCACGCCTGTGCTTTGGTGCCGTAGTGCCTTACTTTGGCCATGGATGAGAGTGCCTTGACGGATGGACCGTCCTTCAGACTCTCGGCGTACTCTGGAAAGTAGTTTGTTCCATAAGGCGAGTTGAAGCACTCCTACGAGAGTGAGGTTGAGATGACATGGAGTGAGCGCTCTGTGTCTTGCGGCATAGCGTATACAAACCGAGAGAGAGAGAGAGCGGGGGTGGTGGCGCAACGGGCATGTACCGGAAGGACGATGAGGTTGGCGTTGTTGGATGCAGCCTGGAGGACGTGCGTGCGTGCGTTGGCGAGATTAGCATCCTTGTCTGCGGTGACGGCAAGCTGGATGAGAGCCAGCTTGCATGGCTTTGCTGCGGAGGATGACATTGTGGAGAGGGACCTGAAGGATTGCTTGAGAGAAGAAGTAGCGACGCGCAGCATGACCGCCGGAGAATAAGTTAGAGGAGGTGCAAGAGGTCAAGAGGAGTGCCAGTGACAGCACCCAGTGTAGGGCAGCATCACGTCACGTGCACGCAGGTATGCGAAAGAGCCATATACGGCAGGTGGACCGCAGCGTTGTTGGATCCCTCTCTTACTTTTCTCCAAAGGTGTGTTTGTGCGTCCGCTGTGCTGTGGCCGGGGAGCATCCATCCAGCAGCCATCCATCGATCCATCATCCCATCCATTCGCTAGCCCCATCCCCCTCCCCGCCGACTATCCGCGTGCAGCAGCATCCCTCCCACATATCCTCGGTATCGCTTGTCACCAACCATCTACCATCGACAGCCAACGCCCCTACACCGCTCGAACAATTGAACAATCGAGCATTGAAAATTTTTGACGACTTAATTATTGAATGGAGGCATTCTCAGGGCAACCACCAAACTTCGCTCTGGAAGCACCAAAACGCCTCCCTCCCTCGTCTTTGTTCAATTGTCTAACTACCCCGCCAGAACTGCCCTCACCACTCGCATCGACAACAAGGACTGCCTCGAGCTGATCGAGATGTCTACGCTGGAGAGGCCTTTGATGATACATCGCGCTTGGCTCTTCGACAGGTCCCGTTCCTTTCGTTTCCTTCTCGAGTCTTCCTCTCTGAAATACGAGAGGATTGGCAAAGGAAGAGAAGAAGCGGGCGACACTCATACGAGCGAATCGGTATTTTGCTTTTGGTTTACTAATATCTTTTCTCGAAAACATTAAATGATAGAAGCATATCAAAATGGTCCGCATCTCCGTCTTGAACGACTGCCTCAACAACATCAACAACGCTGAGAAGCGTGGCAAGCGCCAGGTCTTGATCCGTCCTTCCTCCAAGGTCATCGTCAAGTTCTTGTCCTTGATGCAGAAGCGCGGTATGTTTTACCCTAATTATCATTTTTTTATTCCCAAACATATTTCGACGTGTATTACTTTTCCTTTTCTTTTTGAACCGGAGGTGTATATACTTGGATGAATGTTCACTGCAGGAGAAGAGGAGTATCTCCCTGTGCAGAATTTCGGTGCCACAACATTTGTCCTTTATGCTTTTCCGAATACCAAAAGCGACGCCTGATACAAGCTGTTGGTGTTGTCAAAGACTTGGAACTCTTTGACAAATGGCCAACAGCCTATACTTGGCGGTGACATTTTTTCTAGCCGAGGAAAACCAGTACCTGCTCCCCGATGCAATGTCCACTTCATAACTAACATTATGCGCTTTTTCGACTCTTTATTTAGGTTACATTGGCGAGTTCGAGGAGATCGATGACCACCGTTCCGGCAAGATCGTTGTCCAGCTCATCGGACGCATCAACAAGACCGGTGTCATCTCCCCCCGCTTCAACATCAAGTTGAACGAGCTCGAGAAGTGGATCGCCCGTCTCTTGCCTTCCCGCCAGTTCGGTTACATTATCCTCACCACCTCTGCCGGTATCATGGACCACGAGGAGGCCCGTCGCCGCCACACCGGAGGAAAGGTTTTGGGTTACTTCTACTAAACGACTTTGCAGGATCGGCAACGACAGTGTTTTCATTTTGAATAAACATCTCGATGGAAATAACAACAATGGCAACTGTGGAACATTGTGAGGACTGAGAATATGTATTTTTTATTTGTATATCGGGACATGGCACTGGAGAGGAATGAAATACTACTTCAAAGGATATGTTAAAAAGTCTGCGCGATGGCTATTTACTATCATTATATGTACAACTGTGTTGAGATGGACTAGAGACTTGCGGGGGAAAAAAAGATATGCATATCCCGGTAGTCGTGTTGTGAGGCCCCCCTCCTCTTTTTCTTCCATGTCCATTTTTTGCTTCGCCCAAAATTTTAAAAGACTGAGCAGGGGGAGGAGGAAAGTGGTGACCACATGCCTCAGCTATGGTCCCATAGCATTGTTCTTTGTGGGTCTATTGCTGCAGTCCATGATCAATCTTTTGGTTGATGTCGAACAGGCGGACCTGGTGCATGGCTGGTAATTTTGCGATGAGATTGATGATTGTGGCGATGAGGTTGATCGAGAACGCGGACGGCGCATAGTGTGTGTAATGTGTGCTAAGCAAGAACCTACAAAGAGAGAAAGAGAGAGAAGAGGGAAGGGGGCGTCAGCGTTTGGGTGTGTTTGCTGTTGCGCTTCGGCACGTTTGTTTGTCAGACTACACCAAAATGTGTAAAGGTCATCCGAATGTGTAAAAGTCACCAGATGAAAATGTTTGACCATCCCCTTCTTCTTCCCCCTGCCATCTCCTCCCTCCCTCGCTCCAGCCCTTTGGCCATTGTACGCTGAGCACGGGCAACCATCTTTGTTGTCTTTTTCCTCCCGAATTGCATTTTGCTGCTGCGTCGTGTTGTATGCATTGCTTTGTCCTCATTATCTGCAGTGTGTGGTCGTGTGTGAGTGCGGATTGTCCTGTTGCCGAGTGCTGGTGCTGTCTTGCGCATTCCTTTCTTGCGATCAAGAGACGAGTCGTGTGCCCAATGTCGCCTTTGTTTTCCGCCCCATCATTGTCTATTCCGTTTAAGATTTATAACTCGTTGATTGTGCACAATAACAACAACAAAAAAATGACCGCATCTTTTGCCCATCAACCGCATGCCAAGGACCAGAAACGGGCCATGAGAGCAAATGAACCATGGCGTTGATAGCACAAATTACATCGCTAGGCCATGTACCACCTCAATAACGCCGCAAAAGAAGACGACTTACAGGACAATCGGCACGGTTGTCAGATACTTGCGTGTGGCAGTGAACTGAACACCTCCGTCAATCTGTTCCCAGAGCGTGATCCCGTCATAGGCCCCTTGCGTGAACTCGAAAGGCACGCCTGTCACGGCGTGGAACATGATGTAGCTCCCCTAAATGATCAATGTTCATCAGGTTAGTGTGATGGCTAAAATCAAAAAAATCTCGACAGCCGCTTTGTGCTCCCTTGTTCCTGTATCCTTTTCAGGAACAACGCCTTGGTGTCGTTGGATGTTTTTTTTTTTTTTTTGCTCAACCATGGAAAGAAAGGAGTAAAGAAATGTGATCTCATGACCTCAATACTTGGTATTGTACCTCCCCCACACGACTGATTATTATTGTACTTGTCTCTTTTTCTCGGGATGAGATAAACGGGTCACCCCACAACTTACGATGTTGTAGGTCAGAGTGGTCAGGGTCCACGAAAGCTCTGGCGACATGCCGGGGATGATGTCAAAGAAAAACTTGATGAGGAAGATGATAATCACGTTGGTCATCCATGCTCCTGTGTTTTTTTTTTTTTGTGCAGCAATGCAGCAAATCACATATTGGACAGACATGAGATGATTAGTAAGGCAATCCGCTGATTTCTTGTCTTGGCATTGCGGGAGAGGTGAGCACGTATGTGAAACGTGATGGCCGAATTATTGAGCTTTTTCTCAAACCGAGTATAGTCGAGTGGTGTACAGGAACAGACATGGGGTACATGCCTGTGTGTATGCTGTGCTGTACCTTTGTCGTTGACCCATGAAGAGTTGAGGTTTGTCTGTGAATGTTGATCGAGGACTTGGACATAGTCCATCTTGTACATTGCTGCGAGCGTCATGGCTGTGTGGCGGTGTGTTGGTGGGCTGAAGAGGTAGCGGATATTTGTTTACGAGGCAGGGAGCAGCGGCAGTGCGAGGACCAAGAAGAGTAAGAAGAGTCGTTGTGGATGGATGAGGAGTATGACAAGAAAAGGGAAGGAAAGAAAGGAAGGAAAGACAGGAGAGCATGTGGAAGAGAGATCGAAATAATTGATTGATTCTTGCAAAAAGGGCGCAGTGATCACAGACACGCGCACCCACACACAGACGTGATTGAGGTCATTCGCACACGTCTCAACATGCGCAAGGGCCACCACCATGCCGCTGTTTGCTGCTATTGCCCTGCCACGACACACGACAGGCAACGATGCAGCGACACAACACGCCTCGAAACAAATGGATACTGCCGCTCCCCCCCTTTCCTGCGAACGATCTTCATTGTCGTTGAGGATCGGGCTGTTGATCGATTACTGAATGCGGTTGTGGATGTACAAACATCAAACGAAGGACTGTGATGCCGAGGTGTATGAGGATCATGAGGAACAAAGTTTACAGATCATCCCTTCTCATTAATTTTATCCCTCTGTGACTTTGGACCGCCAAAGGGATGGCGAACCATTCGTCTCGCATCCCTCTTCCCTCTTCCCCCCTCCTATTCATAAAACCTGTGCGCCATCATGGAGCTCAAGTATGAAAGCGAATGGATCGAGGAGACCCCACACACCCCGTCCGACCCCATTCTTTTCCAACGTTTACACCTTGCGTATCAACACCTATCCCGATCGCATATCTTCAGGACACAGCCACACAGACGATGGACTTCTAATATCTCCTTGGTTTGAACTTCAAGTAGACAGCAACCCAGAATCAACGGATGCCAGCAACGAGACGCTGGACACGATAAAGAATGTGAAGCTGCCAAAGTCAAGGCGCATGACTACTGCGCAAGTCGACCAAATATCAAGCGCCCGCAACATAGCAAAACGACGTGAGAGAAGGTTACGAGTTGATGCTGTTGTCAATGACGCCATGGATGCCATCTCCAAGCCTAAGAACTCGCTCACGCTTGCAAGCAGCTTATTAGCAGTCGATAATGCGCGCAGCGCCTGTGTATTCAACCCCGAACCCCCCTCTCCCTTTTCACGACATTATTAGCAAAGTCCCATAACCAGTCCATCGTCGCTGGAGATAGCTCCATGCTCGCAAAATCCACACGGATTCAACGCAGGCACCCTTCAGGACAGGGATTATGTCGTAAGTATCTCAAATTGAAGGATCAATGAATCTTATTTCACGTTCAAAGAATTTAACATTCTAAGTCTGCCTGGTAGAACTATACATCTCGACGGACTCATTTAACACCCGATGTACCCATATTGCTCGAGCATCACAGATGTGTCGCGCTCATCCACCCTGTCGCGACACACATCCTGCCGCTGCCACTGCCTTCGTGGCCGTCGTCATAGCTTAAGAGCAACATCCATGGTGATGATCGTCACAGCAATCATTCCACCAATCATCGCAACAGCTGTCGTCCCAACAATCGTCACAACAGCAATCGCCCCAGTGATCGTCGTGAGAGCAATCGTCTCCACTGCAACGCTTGCTAATCGAGGAGGACGGAGCCTGAGCCTGATTCTGGGCTTGGAACGAGGTCGAGCTCGGATTGGCCGAGGTGTAGATTGGGGGCGCGACTACAAACAAGCTGGAGACCGGGCCTGAGCCACTGCTGGCCCCACTGGCGCTCGTCGTTGACGATGCTGATTCAGGAGCAGCAGCAGCAGCAGAAGCGCCCGATGAAGTACCCAAAGTCGATGGGGTAATGGGAGCAGCTACGGCCATGAACGAAGGTGCAGTCAGAGCGACCAAGACGTACAGGCGGATCACGTTGCTTGAGGTGCATGTCAACATTTTTTCAAAGGGGGTTGTTATGAGCGTGGGGTAAGTTGACTTTGAGTTGCCTGAGACGATCCTGGAAAGTAAATGCAAGGCAACAAAGAGTCAACGTGTATTTATACGTTAATGTTCTTCCTCTTCGAGGACGGTGTTGAGGCGAAAGAGATCGCCATCATCACCACTCCATAGAAACTAGGTATGCTATTACTTGCAATCTATCAGAGATTACTCTTAATGAATGTCGTCTACGTAACTTTATCAGTCTGTCCATTGTCTAGTAGACCTTGAAATACCCAAAGGCACTCTGCATTGGTGGCGCGCTAGGGTTTATGATAGATTGACGCGTCCCACTCCAATGCGCGGTAAATGACTGGGTAGTACCTGCCCCTTGGGCGCAACCCAAACAAAAGAGTTGATTTGAGGCGTTTCTCGATAGCTCGATGCGGTCAAGCCAGGTGCGTGACGAATGACGATAGTATGCTGCATTTGTTGCTACTCACAAATACCTGCAATGACGACTAAGCCAGGTGCGTGATGAATGACGACCTGCTTCCTGTTCGTTGATACTCGTTACCTTCCTGATTCCGTCAGAACGCGTCATGGCCCTGTTTCTGCGCCTAGATCGGACCTGGTCACAGTCGGGGTGCCCATCATGACCTAGATCTCAAGACTACTGGTGCTACTACCGCAATTCATCTTGGTGCCTCGTTCCTTTACGCCTCGTTCATACTCGTTTTATGGTATTCTCTATTCTCATGTCCATTCAAGACAAGTTACATATGCGCATATCGCATTCTTTGTTATTTCCCTTGTCGATAAATTCTGCGCCCTTTGCCGGATAATCCTCACCTTGCTACGTTATATTGAAGATGCTTTCCATCGACAGCCGCGACCATTGCGCCTTGATTATGCTAAACTTTGGTTCCCATTTGCCATGTTTGCAAAGTACAGCAAAGGCGCTCGGATATGAGGTCACTCTTTCACTTCCACAGCCCACTGCACCACTCGCGATCATGTCCTCAGCACCCACAGCCACTCGAGCAGAATTGGCGTCTTTGGGTATCTGGAACATATGAAATCATGATAGCGTAAAGGTCACCCAGAGGTCCCGTACTCGCTCGCGACTGGTAGACATGGAGCGCATATGCGAAACAACTTTGGCTAAAAAAAAAGCCCTATCGTCCAAAACTCATCGCTCTTCCCAAGCGACGACTTCTAGAGTGTGCATTGGTGCGATTTGCTCGATGGGAAGCAGGTTAGAAACACTAGCCGTGGCCAATCCGAGGTTGATGGTGGACCGCTTATAAAAGAGAAGGCGCTCATCAAGAGTAAAGGAAAGACATTATCCACCAGAGCACAAAGTTCTTTGCATTTCCCCCCCACACCCTCTCTCTCAGAAAATATTCAAACGAGCTTTGACTTTAACTTTTGATACTCCCCTTCCTCTCACCATGGCACCAACCAAGGCCTACTTATTGCTCGCCCTTGGGATGGCGCTGCACGGGGTGCAAGGAGCAAATTCTACCAACGTAAGACCCGCCTCTTTTTTTCTGTGCAACATCGATCTTTGTGGCACAAAAACAAGACAAAACAAGACAAGACAAAACAAGTGAAATTGATATTCCCCGGTTTGTAATTCAATAGGAGACGTGCACGACAGCAGCCTGTGTTTTGGCTGCTGCTGGGATCATCCAGGATATGGACTTGCAGGCTGATCCGTGCGTTGACTTCAACGCTTATGTCTGTATGTACACCCCGCTTTGTTTGCGTTCCCGCGTAGGCCAGGTCTTGGGTCAATCTAAATTCTCCAGCGCGCGTTTAATCTGACTCTTGGTTATTGTGTTTGTGTTTGCGTAATTAGGCGGCGGCTTCATGGACCGAATGGATATTCCTCCTGACATGGGGTCTATCTCTGCCTTGGATGTCCTCGTCCAAGAGAATAATGTAAGTTCAACCAAAACCTGGCCCTCTGTGGGATGACGTATTTGCCGCAAACCAGTTGTGTCTCACCTGTCTGACACCTTTTTTTTTTCTTCAATGCACAAATCCCTCATAGCGCTTTGTCAGATCCGTGGCCGATGTGAACAGCACAAACCCACCACAGATGCCATCCAATGACATCGTCTCCACTCGGAACCTGAAGAAGGTGCAAGACCTCTACTCGAGCTGTATGAATGCGCAGCAGATCGCTTCGGTCGGCCGAAAGCCCCTCGTGGACCAACTCAACATACTTGCAAACACGTTCAACGTATCAAATAGCGACCTCAATCCTCAAGCCGGAGGCAACGGGACCTCAGGCAACGGCAATGGGACTACGACAACATCGAGCACGCTTACCACAATGGCTGCACAAGCAACATCGACCGCGTCCTCAACAGTGACTGCAGTGACAACAACAAAAGCCCCCGCGGGCAATTCCACAACACCCGGCAATTCTACTTCTCCATCCGCCGGCAACTCCTCAACTGTGGACCCAAATGCCCTCGCCGCGACTCTGGTCCTGTTCAACATGAAAGGCCTCGATGTGTTCAATGTCTTTACGGTTGGACCAAATGCTTCGCAGCCCACGACCAACACATTGATACTGATGCCAGGTGGTCTTGGTTTACCTTCTAAAGATTTATATCTTGACAACGGCACGATGGCCATCTACCAAAAGACCATTGGTAAGATGTTCGCTATCATGTATGCACCAGGTCCTTTGAACGGCACCGCTCCATCAAATGGTACTACTCCATCGAGCGGCACTTCTACCACCACGAGCTCCACGTCTTCTTCACAAGCTGCTGCCCCCACGACTTCCGTGACAACCACAACCTCTGCAACAGCTACGAGCTCCGTCACTACAGTTCACACTACTACCGTCGCCCAGCCGGCTTCATTGGCCATGGTTCCGAATTCACTGGGAATGCTTGTGAATGGATCAACCAACGCCACACAGCACTGGGCACTGGTCGCCGAGTCCGTTGCCGATTTCGAAAAGGATCTCGCTGCTGCGTCGACGGACATAGGCAGTACGACCAATCCCTCGAATTCAACGACGGTCGGCCAGCTCACGACCTTGACGCCTTCCGTCAACTGGACCCTTGCCTTGAATCAGATTCTCGGATCGAGTGTCAACTCCACATATCCTATCGTTGTCAATTCTCCCGCATACCAGAAGAATCTGCAGGCTCTATTACAAAAGACTCCCCCGAATGTCCTTCAAGACTACTTTGCTTGGACAATGATCCGTCAGCTGGCCCCTAGCCTGGCGCCTCTATACAACCGGCCCCTCAACGACCTCCAGGCTAATATCACGGGCGCGAGTACGACCGTGGCTCCTGATCGATGGCAAGAATGCGTCTCTGCCGTGAACAATAACCTCGATCAGATGATTGGCCCCTTCTACGTGAACGACATGTTCGCAATCGGCAGCACTGCCTTGGTCGAGAGCATTGTCCAGTCCGTTCAAACTTCGTACGTCAATGTGATCCCGACCCTGCCCTGGCTTAACGGCACCGATGCTCAAGCAGCCGCCAAGTCTATCTCAAATATCGTGGGCTACTCTTCCTCTTCTCCCAATGTGACGTCCCCTCAGTCTTTGAGCGACTTTTACAAGGGCTACACGGTTGATCCCAATGACTTTTTTGGTAACCAGATGAGGGCCTCCGCTTGGGCAGCGAACAACACGCTCTCCCAGTTGAACCAGACTGTGAACAACAACACCATGTTGGTGGCTCCGCAGTCAGTCGATGCGCACTACGACAATCTAAGGAACCAGATTGTCCTCCCTGCTGGTATTTTGCAGCAACCCTTCTGTGCCGTTACCAATCCCGACTACATGAATTTTGGAGCCATCGGTTCTGTCATTGGACGTGAGATCGCTGTAAGTTTGAATAGAGGGTGGTTTTCAGCGGTTCGCGTATACCCTATCTCATAACATCTGTTTCCAACTTGATTTTTTTTAGCACGGCGTTACAAGTGTGACCGCCAACACCACCACCGTAAGTACTTGTGTCGCCGCCATTGAACTTGTTCAGTCTATGCTCCATTTGAACATCCAGTACCTTAACATACCATACTCCCGCCGCAACTGTCCTTGGCGTTTTCTTATGCCCACGCCTTTTAGACCAATTCCACCACAATGCAGACATTACAAAACATGACACAGTGCTTCGTGGAGCAGTACAACAACTTCACGGTCTTGGGACAAGGCGGCACGTCCTATAATGTCAATGGCAGCACGACACTGAGCGGGAACATTGGCGATAATGTTGGTTTCAATCAATCGTACGCTGCTTGGCTGACCCGGTACAATAACAACACCAATAACAGCACCAATGGCACAACGTAAGCATTATTTCCCTTTTTTTCGTTTTTTTTTTCTTCTTGTTCTCAGAGGAAAAACTAATCACCGCACAACGCGAATGAAACACGCACATTTATGCACACAAAATTAGAAACATCAACTTCGAGTTGCCAGGTCTCAACTTGACAGCCCAGCAACTGTTCTTTGTGTCGTATGCTCGCATTATGTGCAGCAACTCCAATCCTGCGGCCTTGTCTCAGCAGATTATACAGGGTACGACTACTCCTGCCAAGTATCGTATCAATGGTGTGGTCCAGAACTCGGCCGAGTTTGCACAGGCGTTCCAGTGCAACGCCAGCGCCCCGATGAACCCGAAAAACAAGTGCTTGTTCTAGGGAAGTCGAGAGTATTCCCTCCTCTTTCTGCAAGTGCTTAAAAATAGCTTTTGTATATAATCGCCGTTTAGTATTTAGTTCTCAATAGGAAAACCAACAACGTAATAAATGAATTCATATGTGTACGTTTTTTTTTTTTTTTGGCCACTCATGTTTCTTCGTCCTACGCGGAATCTTGGGTGGCGGTGACTGGTCGCGCCTCCAGTTATTTTTGGAATGCACGCAAAGATACGACTAGTATGTACAGTACAGTACACTCACCGTAGTGAAGGCAGGGAAAGAAGGAAACGGAGGCGCAAGAGTCCACAATGGACCTAATGGAGAGCATGGAGTCAATGGAGCAAGGGGGGAGAAAAGCGTCGCGCCTCCGAGTTACAAACACAAATGATCTTTTGTTTTGTTTTCGAAAGAGCTTCGCGCCCCCGAGGATATTGAGTTTACGGAAAGGTCGCGCCTCCGAGTATATACACAAACAGGCTTCTGTATTGTTTTCAAAAGTCGCGCCCCCAAGGATTTTGGGTTTACGGAAAGGTCGCGCCTCCGAGTACAAACACACAAACATGCTTCTGTATTGTTTTCGAAAGAGCGTCGCGCCCCCATGGACATTGAGTTTACGGAAAGGTTGCGCCCCCACAACAACAACAGCAAACCTATAAAAGCGTGATTCTTCCCGCTTCAAATTTTGAACCTCATATACAGTTTTTGTATACCTCGCCTAATCTACACAGACGAGTTGGCACTCAAATGATTTTGATCCTGCCAACTCTCCAGTCCCTCGGGACCACTCACGACACCCTCACTTTGCTTTTTGTTTAAGAAAAGTAAAGGGTTTGTGTGTCCTCTAAGTGGTCCCAAGGGATAAAAAACTGTACCCAAAACCTCCACACTCATCAGAGGACTCGCAGAGTTTTCTCCTCTCAGCTACAACAGTCCTTTTTTTTCTCTCCAGTCTCGCATTCCTTGTCTTGATCTCACAGCCTCAGTTTCACAATCAGTTTCGCAATGTGGAAAATGTGTGGCCCACACATGATTTTCTGCAAACCCCGGAATATGATGTTTGTGTTTTGATGGGAAGATCAAGAAAGAGACTGCTTGCTGGGAAAAAGGAAGGCTGCCAAATGAGAGGAGAAAGAAGGGGAATACAAATATCTCTGCTTGTCATACCAAACTCTCTTGAGAAAAACAACCCCCCTTTAATCTAAATGAAAATGGCGGTGAGAGTGAATGTGCGTGTGTGAGTGAGTGGGTGTGAGTGAGTCGTGTTTGTGTATGCGTGGTAGTTGACGCGACGGGTTGACGGCGATTGAGTTATTTTCTATCCGGTATTTTGGGGAATCCTCGGAAGCCAAGGAGGCACGTGCTTCATTGACCTGATAACGATGCATGTTCATCGCAAGCATTTCCGAACACCGCCACTGAGTCCAGGGTTCAAGCTCTATGTTTCTTCTATGCTACTTGCACGAAAGGCTGATACCCCGTCGACCTTTGGAGCCTTTTCAATTTTGGATTGCGATGCGCGTAGTTGTGACCGTTGCGATGCGTCTTACCTGTAGTCACGTCTCACACCAAGATAACGTAGAAAGTTACTCCGTCAACGCGTTGTGCCGTTTTGCTATACGTCTTACTTGCAGTCGTGTCTCACACCAAGATAGCGTAGAAAGTTGCCGGTCAACGACGGCCCCAGAGGAACCAGGAGGGCCCAGGCAATCATCGTCAAAAGTATAAAGCATGGACCCGTTAAGCGCAATTCCTTCTCTCTCTCTCACACACAGTTTCTATCACCCATTGACAGACGATCCCTACCACAACAAGAACTCTCTCAACTCGCCCCAAGTCCTAAAGCTTCTCAAGCCTCGCATCATGAAGGTTACCGCCTCAGTTTTTGCTATGCCGGCCCTTGCGGCCACCGCTCTTGCAGCAGCTGGTCACATGTCCAACTCCATGACCTGGACACCTATGGCCGAGCCCACAGCCACGACCATGGCACATGCGCCCATGGATGAACC
>MU616960.1:0-16252 GCA_025201705.1 Dissophora ornata
AAAAAAAGGGTAGTATGATATTCATTGCTGTTTGCATCCGATACTAACCAGTATGTTTCTGGTTTTTTTTTTATTCCTTGTGCAAAAATTCAGTTGAAGTTTATGAAGACACCATGAGCATCCCTCGGCCAACTTCCGACATCCAGCAGCACTTCCTTTCCGAGTAAAATCCTCCGCGCCTTTTCCAGTCCTTGCTTTTTATCGACCCTTAGTCTCTTTAGCACCTATCGCTATTTGATGTATAACCTATATAGTTCATTTTCGCAATAAAACGAAGTACCCTACGTTCTCATGCTTGTTACTCCTCCATCCAGCTGTCAAATTTCACCGCCTCAGACCGCAGCAAATCCGGGATACAGAGGCACTCCACAATCGACGATCTTTCCAAATGTTACGATTGTCAATTATTTATAGTTTACAAATGAGTGGTATAAGGACGATACCACGTTCGTTGACGCGTTGTAACCTTGTTGGCAATAAATTCATTCGACAGGTAATTTTGCGTGAAACTCTACGCATGACAACTTCACTATCCCAAAAAAAAAAAAAAAAATAGATATCGCTGCTGCTGTGACCACCTCAGACGTTGAGGAATCAGTGGATGATGTAGAAGACTCTGATGCCAGTTGCAGCTGCCGAAACTCGACGGCATGTTATTTGCACGTAGAGCCTCTCCGCAGCACACAGCTTTGTCCATGCACGACCCGTGCGGAGTCTTTGGTTAAATAGTTGCTTGAGTCCGCCCTTGAACGATTCGAATTCTTGTAGTACACCGCATACATCGCCGCGAGTGGCGTGAGCATTGTCAATGTCCTCGACTGTTTGTGCTGTCATCAGCGAGGTCTCTTTTTTTTTTGGATATCAGTATCAAAGCTTTCCGGACTTCTTAGGAGTCTAGATTTTTGAACTCCTACTTCTCTCGTAGCTTTGCAATCTTACGCTCTTACGCGCGTGTGAAACATCGTTGACTTGTTTTGCTATCATGAGATGTGACCACTCTCAGTGCCTTCGGCTTCGCCACCGTCTTCGGTCTCTTGGACTTCGACATCATCCTTGGTGTCTTCAGCTTTATCATCATCCTCGGTGTCCTCGGCTTCATCGTCGACCTCGATGTCTTCGACTTTACCATGGTCCTCGATGTCTTCGTCTTCACCATCATCAGTGTCCTCGGTGTCCTCAGCGGTATCTTCGTATTAGGATGGGTATATTAAGATTCAGGGATAATAATGATTACCCTCGATTATTTTGAACTCAAAGTTTCCGTTGTAGAGTTCTGGAAGCGTATGATGTGCGCGACGTGTTTGTGCAACAGCTTCGCTCATGGCACGCAGTCTGCAATTTGTGCGTGAGTCTGTCTTTACCTCGGGCGTTTATATGAAGGTCAGGAATGTCGAGATGCTGAGTGGAGTCCTGTACCATGAGGAGGACCTAAGTTGTGGGTGCGATGCTAGTCTTGGATTGGTCGCCACTCTTACTCTTCTTCTTCTTCTTCAGTGTCGATTCCGCGGCCTTGTCCATTTTGTTCCAATGGTACAGCAGCCTTCGTCGTTGTTGCAGGAATATTAAACAGATACGGCTGTTGGAGAACTCTTGACTCTATGATTAAACTCTGTAGATCCCTCCCCCCACCCCCCGTGCAACAGCAGTGCAGCAAAAAAGGACGAGAGATAAAATAATGCCGAAACAACATACTCCGATATTGCTTCCAAACGCTCTGAACGTTAGATGGATTCTTGAAATGTTTTATTTTCGCCTGCTGCCTGACTTGTACCGTGCACGCTGTTTTCCCTCTTGTTCCCACTCTGCACTCCCGCATTTCCCACGTATGGCTTGCAATATATGCAGAGCCACATGGTACAACTCGGGACCTCGTGGACTCCAAGATGCACGAGAAAAACGGCCCACGACGGATTGCACGGGGTTCTGTTGTTGATGACTGGACAAGGCCAGGGGTCCAAAGGTACGGGCGAAGCTGCATATGAGATTGGTCCTTTTTCAATGAGAGCCCATTACAAGTTACACGAGGGCGAGGGTGCGAGGCAACAAAAAAAATTCCCCAACGACGGGGGGAAATGTCTCTTTCATCCCCTTCTCTCACTTTTCCGCTGCGACACCCACATCGCACGGGGACTGTCACATATCCTTCTCGAATATCTTCCTTTCTATCTTCACCTTGGATCTCGCGTGTGTCGACAGAACCTGATTGAGCACAGTGAAGTAGCTGTCATAGGTAATCCGCAATAACATATTCCTGTCCGTTCCTGGATCAGCCTACTCGAGCCAGTGGTTGTTTTAGAACGGATGCGGCCATAGTGTACGTAGTTTAGGAGAGTGCGCATGTGTGTGCGGTGGATAATGACTCTTCATGTTTGATAATAGTCATCTATACTAGAAGCGAAGAGCATTACTCTGCTCAACGACCTTGGTACGTTGGTCCTGTGCCGACCGTTTTGAACAACAGGAACGCAGATTTGCATTTGAGTCGAGCCCACCCCCTGAGAAGTGCTCCATAAACATCTATAAAATGATGACCAAACCTGCCTGTTCGATGACGGATACTGAGCATTAAGCATCATTGTGGTCTAAAGAAATACATCAAGCTTTCTGCTACGAATTAATCAAGTGTTTAGTGCGGTCTCTGGTTACTCTAGCCTTCCGGAGCTTGACATCAGAATCGCTAATACTGCCACCAAATCTATTCTCAAATAGTTAGGAACAAGGGCAAAAAAAAACATTTAGAAAATAGAACGAGCAAGTGGGTGGTCAGAAATCGATATGCTTTGTTTTCCATTTCCACCATGGAGAGGCGTTCTCACGCCACAAGCGGCGTTGGGTCTTGTTACATCCCATTTGGAGAACGCACGCATAGCACAGAGTCCTGAACAGGCTCTGGGGCTTTGCAAAGATGCAGAAAAAGCCCTGGCCCGTATAAGAACATCGGTGAGGAAGTCCTATGTTTTGTCCTCACGCGCTCAGGATCGAGCCCTGTGCAATGATATCGCGACCGCTTATTCTGAGATCGGCAAGCTGTTGGACAGCCTGGGGCTCCGCACCAAAGCACAAGCCATCTACAAGAATGAAGAAAAATGGGGGTATGTAAGCGATATCAATATCCTTTGCTAGATGATCAAGAGTCGTATATCTAACCGTACTACGATGCTACAAATTCAATATGTTACAGAGGACGTGCTCAATTGCCAGGCCAATCGTCCTCTCGCTCCACCAACGTCAACTCGCCTCCGGCCGTAGATTCCTCTGCAGATTCCTCTACGAGTCCCATCATAGAACCTACTGCATATCCATTCGTCGTTGACGCAGTATCCTCTCCCCCTCCTCATTCTCTAATTTAGGATAGCTCAAGTCGCGACATTGTAGTAATCCCTCCGCACATTTTTGCAAAGGATATGGGTTAGCCTCCTGACATAAACAAATTGCCAAAAGTCGATGAGCGTCTCAAGAACACATCCCAGCTCGTTCATTGCCTTGCCCTTTTACAACCTAAGCAATTCAACGAGGACGCACTAGATAGGTCCGAGTGCGACTAATTAAACTTAATACAGACGAGCACAAAAGGTCAAAGACGCTGGCGATCAACATGCTCAAGGAATTCACTCACGATGAACTCAAGGATGCGAACGCTGTCGCAGAGGTCGTGTGCCTGGTCCCCGTTCTCGAGAAACATGAACTTCAAAAATTACTACAGTTGTTTTTCCGTGGCATCGAGCGATCAGAGTTGTTGGATTTCGATCTGCTTGAAGGACTAGCACAGCTGGTCCAACGCTCTTGTCTCGGTCACCTCAACGCCGACAATCTGGTCAAGATACTGGACCTCGTCAGTAGGCGCTTACGAGGCACTCACGAGCAGTCGCTAGATAACATCAACTAATTAACGTTAACGGTGTCACACGTGTTGGATGCCATGGCTGACACTAAGGTCAAGAGTCTAGACCGTGAAAAGCTCCACGCACCTCTCCTTGCCCATTTGCATAAGCTAGAGGGTGACAGTGACCCGCACCTGGTCTATCAAGCAGCCTACGCCTCTCAGGCATTACTGTACGTCCTGGATGATGAAGCTACCTGGCAAGCGACGCAGCGGCGCACAGGAAAAGTGGTCAATGGAGTCGCGGGATTGGTGAGCGCAGTGAAAGGCTTGGACCTCAACCAGTTTATGGAAGGCTTGAGCCATATTCAAGAAGGGCTTGCTGCAGCGGCTGAGGTCTTTGCAGTAGCCAAAGGCGCGTATGAGGACGTTAGCGCTCTAGCCGAAAGCGAACAACAATTTCTGGAGCGTCTCAAGGAAGGATTGAGTTTTAGTCGCAAACGTGCCTGGTATCCGCCATTGCGTGACGCAGATGTCTTGCTTCGAAACGGTCAGCTTATCGAGTTCAAGAGACTGGTATGTGAAACACCTTGCCGTCGTGATCCCGGGGGAGTATGTCAGCGTCTCGGGGAGCTCGCTTCCAATGGTCAATGCGATGGCGACTCTCTTACAAGCGCCAGACCTGTTTTGCGAGACCATTCACTTGATTAGATTCTCAACGTCACGACAATCACCATGGGCTTACAACTCTACGGTACTTGAAGACATTCGACCATCCAACTACAACTTCGCTGCATGACGCGACTCTTGTGGAAAGGCGGCGTCAGATAAGGTGTTGGAATGCAAGTGGACTTCAGTTGTTGCGCCACGACTGAAAGCTAGCAGTATTGAAGCCTTCCGTGAGACGGGAACGAGGTTGGAAAGGGAATGGAGGTCCCATAAATCAATTTCGCTGAAAGAATAGTTGGCGGTGCAAAGGAATGCTCGAAATGCGCGCGAGGTTGATACAGAACCGGTAGTCAATACGACCACACCGTCAAGTGCGGAGTGCAAGAACAAGAATATCACGTCTATCGTCTTCTTTGCACTTCATGTCTTCCGTCGGTACAACTATCGGATTCGGTGGTCTCTGGGTCGGATTGCATGATAGCAGTGGTTGGTCCTTTCTTGCAAGATATCGCGGACGTCCAACATGATTTCAAGTTCACATTACAAGATGCCCCGTTCCAGCTCTTGGGACCTCGTAGGGCAAGGCAGCATTGAATACTACTCATAAATCAAGAAAATATAGCAATATATGAGCAAGTGATGCAGTACACATCTACACATCTACGCTTTATTCAAAGCCTCGAGGATTTGTGAGATGTGGCATCAGTATCTTGTGTTGGGCTCGCAGGTTCTCCCGAAAAGATTTGAGGGTTGTGTGGGAGTCATATGCACCGTCCTTGACTTTGATGCTCGCCAGCGACTGTAATTTTTGCAAGTCATTCACGGCCTTGCAGAGGCCCTTGATCTCGGCCTCTTTCTCATTGACGGCCGTTGAAGCGACAGTTGCCTTCCTTGTCATTTTCTCTTTGCTCAAGCCTGACTTCATGAACTCTGTGGTCCACTTTGACATGTCAGATGTGCCGCCACGACTGATTTCTTTCGCTTTATGTACTGCTCTCCACCAGATGGCCACGTCGGGGCTCGCCATCACCACAGTGACCACCCATCGAAACACGATTAAGAACAATTGAACAATACATACTTATCGGTAAAGAGAAGTCCGTAAGACTTGCATATCTTATCAACCTTGTCAATGTCAAAGAAAGCCTTGGACATGGCTCGTTTGTTTTTCTTGGGTGTGGTGACTTGAGCCACTGACGTGAATGTGTTTCCAGCGGAGTCTACTGCCTTCTTTACTTGAGCAAAGAACCTCATACGGCGTGGAGGCTCCAAGTTGGAGGCTGTGCCGAGTACAGATGCCACAAAGTCAATGGAATAGGATTCACGAAAAAAATTTAGGAAAGAAGGAATTTTGTCACGTAGACCTATTGTTCCATCCCACACAAAGATCAATGTTACGGTAGTACTGAAGGCTTGTCGCAACCAAGTAAAGGCGTGAAAGGACATACCAATGTCCCCCATCAGTTTCTTTCGATGCAGGAGCTGCACGCCTCATTTATATAGCAAAAACCTATTGTTTTGTCACACACAAAGATCAATGTTGCAGTGGCAGAGGGCCTGTTGCAACCCAATAAGGGCATGAAAGGACATTACAATGTCCTCTCGATGCAGGAACTGTATGCCTCTCTGATTTAGCAAAAAGGCGTAGCGTGGGGCGGTATGCAAGTTACAGAATGTTGATAAAGCAAGTGAGTGTAACGAAATGAGAAAACTGGCTTTCTTCCCTCGGGATAGCCAGAGCACATTCACAGCACAGATGAATCAATACAGCATCAATGCACGTAGGATCATTGTTTTATGTAATAGCAATTGCCTTTGAGTACGATACTGATGGACTTGATTGCGCGATCTCTCCGCGTCCTTGAGGTGGCGCTGCATTCTGTCCATTTCGTTCAACGAGTTCCTCTCCGGCTCTGGTATGGATGCTGGCGTCGTTTCTGCCTGGGCTGCACAGAGGGAAAGAGCATGAGCAAATGTAAGTCATGCTCGTCCACGACGTCTCCCACGTCCTCCAACTCGAATCGCAACTCCTCTTCGTCTGCTCTCTCTTCTCGGTCCTCCTGCTGCTCGCGCATTCTTGCTCTATATATAGGAGCCCAGAAACAATTATTTAAACCTATTCGCGGCTTGCTAACCTCGACACTCCATAATGGCCATTAATGCCGATCTCAGAAACAACCAGCTGGAAAGGCGCCGTATAAAATCGAGACCGCTGAACAACACCCAACTGGCAAAATAAAAAAAGACAAAGCGGGGCGAGCAGTTAGAGGATTTGTAGACAAGAAAATTTCATGCCGATGGTGAAAGTGGTCGTCGCGTGAAACGGACAAAGTCTGCTTATGGAATGCAGTGCTTCTTAATAAGACTTCACTGGCAGGCTTGAGAAAATGTCGGCGAAGGCCGAGAAATGGAGTGTGAATGTGATGGAAATTGGGAATGTGTGCAGTGCCGAATGGGTCTAGATCGATGAAAGAAAAAAAAAGATTGAGATGAACGGACAACAGGTCCATCTTAGTTGAACGCGCGTTCTCACAGCCGAGTATATGGAGGATATCAGTCTATTCGTTTTTCTACGTACAAACATTCTACCTTGGGGTTGTGGGAATCTAGACCTTCATCTATCGACACAAGTCGGCTCACCAAACTCATCTCTTCTGAAGGTGTGGATATCGTCATATGAAATCTCCTCCATCTGCGGTGTCGTTTTTCGGGGTTATGTAGCAGACTGAAGTATGTGTCTTCTTCGCTTCGTCATGCAGTGATCTAACAGGATTCTGCCACATCGGAGCCGTCGTTCTCGCAGCACTTGGCCAACTGAAAAGCTGTACATGAAATTGCGCCACATCTCTGCTGCGAATTTGTTTTCAGCAGGACCATGTGCAGCTGACTGGCCAGTTAAAGCAGCTGCTCTCTGACCTGAGATCTGACCCCGCATGAACGAGCAAAATTAGTCTGCCTGACCACAAACACGTTCATCGCTTTAGGGTTTCAAAGTTCATTTGGCGAAAGAGTTTAGCGGTGAATAAACTTTGTCCTACTCCTCCAGGGCAGTTACTGTTGCCTCCATTGATGTTTGGTTGAAAACTACTGTTGATTGTCAAGATACCATAGAAGAGCTCATGAATGTGTCGTCTTGCAGTACGTGTTCATACGAATCAGAGACCTCCAAGCCGAAGACTTGATGTATTGACAGGATCGCGACTGTGGTGGTGATTCAAACACCGCCATGGTATGAGCAGGCCGTAAAATTAATGTTCGTTGGCCCGAGAGACCACAACTCTTGTTCATCAAATAGTCACGGTGGTATCCGCACACGATTTCGACGCGACATGAACCATACCCGCTAAGTTACGATGGTATCTTCCATGACTCTCCCGAATCAACGTTGCTAGTTAAAATCTCAGTCGGAGCAATATCACAGTTGGATATGACGACCAGGTCTCCGTTGAGGGATCCAGTGTTCAACCTGCGGCCCACTGCAGCGAAATATAATATAGAATGAGCATTCTCATCCATGAATTGCACCTATACTGTTTTTGACATCTCGCTTTGTTCCCTCGTTCTTGAGCACCTTTCGTATTTTTTTCCCCATTTCTGATGGTCATCTCCTTTTTCCCGTTCCCTCCCAGTCCTTGCTTGATAAATGCAGGGCAAGACTACGAACAATCTATAGCATGCGCTAACCTATCATGTCCAACTATCTCTCCTTCGTTTGTCATGATTCTCGTGTCATTCTAGTCAATCTCGCTTTTAGATGAGGTTGTTTAAGCAGTTGTTGTTGTTGGTTCTGTTGATGTACGTGTGATATTGTGGTCCACACCTGTCGACGCTATGAAAATTGTGGATATTAACGAGGGCGTGCGCAATTGAGGATCTGCGGAGGTTGCTCTACTGGACGCAAGTGTGATTCGGCCTCTGGCCACTGTGTTTCCTGTTGAATATACGAATGCTCTTCTAGCAGTGTCAGTATTACATCGGGTAATTGTCTATGAAATATTTACATCGTATTCGAAGCGAGTGGAGCGATTCTTTGGAGAATGAAACGGGGATTTTTCCAGGTTGCAATGGTGTGCTTTGGGTTGCTAAAAAAAACAACAAGGGCCGATAAGCTGTTTTCTTATTTATCTCGCCTATTGACGAGCCAAACCTATTATATGTTTCGCATTGTGCATAGTTAAAGAGTCTTGTGGCATCCATACTTTGAGTTTACCCATATGTAGTATTCCTAGTCCAAAGGGAGAATAATAAAAACAGGAGAACTATGGGCGGGTCTCTAGTCTGCGGCAATAGTTTCATAACAACAAACCAATAAATATTGATGGTCAAAGAAACCCAACACGTTGAGGGTCTAGTTTTCAAACTATGTTACGTGAGACGTGATGTCAGGAGGACTTGGCAGGTGTCCAGGCTAGGGCGCAAGCGTCCAGGCTAAGGATGAGGGCGTCTAGACTTAAGACATGAGGAGTACCGATACATCATTATAGCGCGTATTAATCTTACTCTACATACTCTTCTCTCCAGCACTCTCTTATGACACACACATGAACATCAATAATTGGTTTTCCTGGCTAGGTTACAGGAATGTTTGCATGGCTTTTCGCCGAGAGGGGTTGCAATGCACGCCCACACGCATGAGCTCGTTCCTGGTCCAACATTGGCTGCAGAGGAGCAAACATCATGCAGACCACATAAAATTTGTATTCTCCTCGTGCGGCTTTCTTTACCTAAACCTTGCATGACCAGGATATATGCGCCATTCAGGCCCGTGCGTATTATTTTTCTTCTTCTCCGCGGATGCACCTCAGTCCAAAATAGGAAGGAAAAATTATGCTTCGAACGCTCTAGAACTACGGGATGCATGCGCGTGTTTTTTTTTCTAGCCATTACATTTCGTGATTTTTCACTTGACATATTTCATTTCCTCACAGTGCTCTGCCAAAGCTATGGCAGGCCGACTGAACGCGTTGCGCCTTATTCATGCACACCGAACAAGAGTACTTTCTACCGATACTACCTCTCTTCATAATCACAGGCTGTGTCCAAAACGACATGGTCCGACTTTGGTATAAATAGGCAGGCCTTGCCCAAGAAGAGAATCTCTACCACACAGCACTTCAGCACTTCAGCACTTCCTCTTACACCACCACTACCGTCCCCGCCAATCAAGCCCTCCCGCTCTCCATAACCTTCACAAGATGGTAGTCAGCAAGTTCACTCTCACCGTAGCAAGCACCTCGTCGAACATCGAGCACCTGATGGTTATTTTGAACCCGAAACTCATCGCGCAAAACGGAACCAACTACGAGAATTATTTCCCTGTCGTATGGAAGATCTTGCAATTTACGGCCAACAACCCAAGCCTGCCTCACAACGTGCCTCACAACGTCGGGGGCCTGCCTCACATTCCGAGACCCATCACTATCGAGTATGATAGCGGCATTTCGACCGTCCTTCAGCAGATCAATAGCGACAATATCGTCTATTCCGCGGATTACCTGCCGGTCACTTTTGAGGGCGAAGAATTCCTTATCAATAATGTCAAGGGGAGTGATCAGTACGCCTTGCAAGCCACCAAGAAAATTATCCCGGGGTGCTCAACAGCCATCCTGAACACTAATAATAAGACGTTCAACGTTGGATTGGGAGACAAGGTGGGCAACTCCTACCTGACGATGGAACTCCAAAGCCAGAACACGTTGGCCTTCACTTATGATGCCGAATTCGCAATCGTGCCTGTTGGACTTACTGTCCAAGACTCCTCGAAGGTAGTGAGCGGCTCCGTCCTTAGGCCTTGGTTCTCCTTCAGGCTTTCTGATTTGCAAACTGAGGACCCTTCGTTCACATTCGATGGAACAACTATCGTCAACCCGTCGGGCTTCACCAAGATTTCCAACCACCCTTCTGACGAAATTGTCTTCGGTGGCAGCTCTTGAAGGCGAAAGAGTTCCAGGGCAATATAAAGCTTTAATGAGGCTTTTACTCGACGTAGCTTCAGCACGAAAATGGAGGCTTTTTCGTAAAGTCGGTGTGTTTTTGTCCTGGGTATACATAAATACCTTATCTATCTGTATATAAATCCATTTTTCAACCAAAAAAAAAGCCTCTAGGCGCAACGCTGGCAGAATCATTATATATTGAGATGAAAGCCTTGTTGGTTGCTACTTTATATTGCGCTCTCAACATATGTGTCTACATTCTATGTCTTTTACTACAGTTCCTCGCTCAGACAGAATCTTGGACGTCTTGCTTAGACTTAGCTGCAGCACTGCCTGTGAGCTTGTCCTTGTCCTCGATCAACTATAAAAACGACGTCTGGGGCCTTGTTGATCATAGTTCGCACAGTGACTTGGTGCCAAAGTTGCGAAGACAGGTGCTTCGTGCGAATCCCCACAACTCATGTTATGAAGGTCCAAGAGCGTATTCGGGTAGTAAACTAAGCGAACTTGGCGTAGAGACAAGACCTAGTATTGAGAGCAGATTCTATAGCATTGTAACATATATTCATCATCTTCATTTCTTTTGACTTCTCCATATACCATCGACGCCATCGTGTTGCACATCTGGCTCATCTTAAACAGCTTTTTCGCCCATGGTAGATGCTCATCGGCGTAAGTCAAAAATATTTTCTCTGCAATGTCAATTGTAGGAGATGGTGGAAGAACGTTGATCTGATCGACAAGAGCTATCGTGGCATAATTACGTCGTTCACATCAACGCCTTCGGTTGGATTGAGTCAAGGAGGTTGAGGCAAGAACATGAGTGATGACATTCCAACGAGCGATCCGACGTACAGTTACTTTTACAACTCAGGTACTCTGAATAGCACTAGTGAGAGGCAATTCATGTTTCAGCTTTAATGATTCTGCCATTGAGTTTCTTGAGTGTTCTGTTGAAGGTAATTGTCGGTGTTACGTTGGTTACCGCCAAGGATGGGAAAGTTGAGCAGCTCCTCATGTAAAGGCATCCAGCAATCAATCCGTAACATCAAAGTGTAGCTATATTTTTGTTGTGAAACTGAAGAAAGAGGAACGAAGACCCATGTCTTTTGATTGAATAATAACTTCCAACATGGTAGGTGTCCTTCCCGGTCCTTTTTTTTTCTTAGGTTGTAAAGAGTGAGTTTCAAGATGCGTATAAATTAGCACTCCTATATTAGCAGGCAGTAGGGGGTTTCCGCTGTTCATGACCTGGTTCGATATCATACAGAACGTTTCTGATGAGCGTTCGGTGAGGGGCTCCATTTCGAGTACTCGTGGGGTTCGGATCACGAGTGTGCGTTGTGCAGACATTAAGTGTAACCCATACCTTTTTGTATGATGGCGCGACAATGACGCAAAAGGATAGTTGCAGCAATGACGAAGGATAGGGCCTCGAAAGACAACTCGGCTTGTAGCCTGTGAATGGTGTGCATCACGCACGGTCAGCCTTCAAATTAAACAACGGCAAACCATATTTTAAGTTATTTCTGTTTATTGAGAGCAGTAGTCAATGGAGAAGCTTGTGGTACACCTCAGACAAGGAAAGAAAAATTGCTGCGCCACTAATTTAACAGTCGCAACCGGCATCCAATGAAAAGCGTTCATGTTCTTGGAGATGTCCCAAACACAAATATTGATCGGTTGTAATGGAGATATGTGTCGGAAAGGCTACTGCCTAACTTCACTCGTGCATTTTGGGGAGACCAGCCGATGTGACTTGTCAAGTCAGTGCATCCATGACCCACCGATGGTCTTTTTTCCGGATGCGCCAGTCGAAGGCTTCCTCCAAAACAGACATAGTAGCCTCTAGACCACGTCGTCCGAGGCATCCTTGGAGGAAGAAGCAGAGGGCAACAAAGACAACGTTGACGAGTGTGTACTAGGCTCTGAATAGTCCAAACCATCACCTTTTTGGCCGCTGCGACAGCACGCATGCGCTCGTAACGCGTCGCAATTCCGTCTCTCAAGCCTTTGTAGCTCTCCTTGAAAGAGTTGTATATACGCTGGCCGATATCAGCAACGCAATACAGGATTAACCAGGTAAAGTAAATAAGATAGGGGGATATCGCGATAACAACGACGATCCAAGAGAAGATGTCGTAGAGGTTGGGTGACTTTTCAATGCAATGAAAAGAAAAGCCGGGCTCAGTGTTGTCGTCTGTTCCGTTGAGGGGGTAGACGATAGAGACACGGTACTGGACACCATTGCATTCGTAGTAGTGATCCATGGTTCGCAAAAGAAGGACGTAGAAGGGGAAGAAATATAATGATGAGGCAGGTGGTGTTCAGAGTAAATGTTCCCAGACGGTATTAAAACGAAGGTGATGGCGAGAGAGGATTGGGTGTGAATAGCGTTGTTTTGTAACCCTTTTATACCAATACAAAACAAAGTGCCCACGCCCAAACCGGATGGTCGATGAGGCACAACGGCACAAAAAATGCATCGCCTAGATCGATTTTCAAAATCTTTTTCTGCGCGGTGACGCTGCTATCAATCTTCTAACGGAAGCCATGAGAATTACGGCCAACCTTGCGAGTTTTATTAGCGTTGAACAATTTTGGTGCGGCCTGTGGCAGCCACGCGCTCTCAAGGGCACACACACCTCTGATATAATGCTTGGTCGTAAACACCAGTTCGTTATACATAATCGCCTCCCGCTTCTTCCCAAACAACGAAGAGGATGGGTGGACACTAACAGTCTGTCCTCCGATGATCATGTCCACACGTCTTTGATGGGTCCATCTCGGCCCGTTTGCAAAACTCGATCAATTGCTTTCGCACGTCCATAACATGTCTCATATGACGCGAATTAATAAAGTTTTCGCGACACCAGTCCCGATCACCCTTGACGGATTCATAGGCACGGACAGTGTTGAGGAGTGTGAGGTGATCGCCGTCGAGAGACGTAAATTTCTGACGGGCTTCATTGGCTTCTTCGCGCTTGGTGGATGGTACAGAGAAGATACTGTCGACAGAGAGGAGCGAGATGATCTCAATAGCCTCCTTTGTACAGTCCATTTTCTGAAAAAAAGAAACAAAAATAAAATAAAATAAAAGGACGCGTTAGCTATCAATTCTTCTGCATAGCGGGGTCAAGATGAAGGTCGCTAGGTCGACGATACATGCCTATGACTGGAGCAAGACCTTGGCATATGGCAGGTCTACTGGGAATGCTGCCATCTTTTTTCCAATCTCTGTCAGCTTGCCTTCATCGTCCAGTACCTCAAGCGCTTCAACGACCGGAGCATACCCGATTTTGAGGGGTCGAACCCCGTAATATCATCAATGCCTGTGGCCTTCAAGGTCAAAATGGCGGACTCTAAATTACACCTCTTGATCTCCGGCACAGCGTCCTCTTCCAACTGCTCAAACACGTCCTCTGTATATAGCCGGAAGCACAGTCCAGGGGCCTCACGACCTGCACGACCCGTCCTCTGTCTTGCTGAAGATTTCGAAATTGGTTCTACTAACAACGACTCGATACCAATCTTGGCATTATAGCCCCTGGATTTGTGACATCCTGTATCAATCACATATCGAATGTTCGGAATCGTGATTGATGTCTCGGCAATGTTTGTAGCCAAAATAACTTTGCGGGTTCCAGAAGGTGCGGATTCGAAAATGCGCTGTTGAGTTGCTGAATCCTGAGCAGCAAAAATCGGGCAGGGAATGAGTTTTCCAACAGAAGATGGAAGATCGACGGCATATTCTTCGATGAGCTTTTCCAGATTTTCAATTTCTTCTTGACCTGTCAGGAAGATTAGAATGTCGCCTGGTGCTTCGTCTTGGTGGATCTGGAAGGTAGTGACGAGGGCTGAATCGACATAGTCGGATTGGGGTTCGATGGTGTTGAGGATCTTAACAGGGTACATTCGTCCAGATATGTACATGATCTTGGCACTGTTGGACAGAGAGTGGAAGTAATTTTAGTACAGGCCGGGTCGACGGAAAAAAAAAGGTAGAGGTGCTCAAGGATGCAGCAAGAACGCTGCTTACTTGTAAAAGTATTCCGAGAACTTTTCGGCATCGAGCGTGGCACTCATGATCACAATCTTAAGCGGCTGTACGTCCTTCCTGCCCTTGTCAATTAGTTCCTGTCTCTGCTTCTGAATCGACTTGACCACTCCAAACAGAATATCCGTTCTCAATGTCCGTTCGTGGGCCTCATCCAGAACGACAACAGAACGTTTCTGATGAGCGTTCGGTAAGAGGCTCCATTTCGAGCACTCGTGGGGTTCGGATCACGAGCGCGCGTTGTACAGACATTAGGTGTGATCCACGCCTCTCTGTATGATGGCGCGGTAATGGCGGAAATGGACGGTTGCAACAACGACGAAGGACAGGGCCTCGAAAGACAACTCGGCTTGTAGCGTGTGAATGGTGCATCACACACGGTCAGCCTTTGAATTAAACTACGGCAAACCATATTTTTTATTGCACAGCGCAGTTATTTCTGATGAGAGCAGTAGTCAATGAAGAAGATGGTGGAACTCAGAACAGGTTGATATTTCCAAGATTCCCGTTGATCTGAAAAATAGCTGTGCCATTAATTTAGCAGTGGCAACCATCATTCAAATGAAAAGCGGTTATGTCCCTGTTGATTTATTAGCAACGTTGACAAACGAAGATATTGATCGGTGTTGCCGCAATCGGGTTATGGATATATGTGTCGGTAAAGCTACTGCCGAACTTCGCTTGTGCATTTTGGGATGACCAGCCGATGTGAGTTGTCGAGGCGGTGCATCCATGACCCACCGATGGTCTTTCATCATGCGCCAATCCTGGGCTTCCTCCAAAACAAACAGAGTAGCCTCTAGACCACGTCGTCCGAGGCATCTTTAGGGGAAGAGGCAGAGGACGACAAAGACAGCGTTGGCGGCTGTGCACTAGGCTCTGGAATAGTCCAAATCATCACCTTTTTGGCTGCTGCGACAGCATGCATGCGCTCGTAGCGCGTCGCAATTTCGTCTTTCAAGCTTTTATAGCTCTGCTTGAAAACTCTGTATACAGCCTGAGCGATACCAGCAGCGCAATACAGGATTAAAAAGATAAAGTAAATAAGATAGGGGGATAGCACAACGGCAATGATGATCCAAATGAAGGTTCTGGATCTCTTTTCTTCGCACTGAAAAGAAAAGCTCGGCTCAGTGCTGTGGCCTGTTTCGTTGAGGGGGTAGACGAGAGAGAGACGGTACTGGACACCATCGCATTCGTAGTAGTGATCCATGATTGGCAACAGACGGTCAGAGAGGGGCGTGGAGGGAAAGGAAATATAATGATGGGGCAGGTGGTGTTGAGAGTCAATGTTCCCAGGCGGGATTAAAACGAGGGTGATGACGAGAGTGGATTGGGTGCGAATAGCGTTGTTTTGTAACCCTTTTATACCAACGCAAAGCAAAGAGCCCCACGCCCGAACCAAATGAAGAACTGAGTCGATGACTAGACAAAAAATGCCTCACCCAGAATTTTCGATTTTCAAAATCTTTTTCTGGCCGTGACGCTGCGATCAAAGCGCTCCCGCGAGGTGGATTTTCATCTGCTCCCGTCTGTCTGACGTGACATGTATTAATAACCTTTTTCTAACAGGAGCCATGAGAGTCGCGGCCAACTTTGTGAGTTTTATTGGCAGTGATTAAGAGCGGATTTAAGCCTGCCGCCGTCCAAAAAATTTTGGTGCGGCCTGCGGCAGCCACGCGCTCTCGAGTCCACTCACACCTCTGATATAATGCTTAGTCGTAAACACCAGTTCGTTATACATAATCGCCTCCCGCTTCTTCCCAAACA
>MU616960.1:17857-29750 GCA_025201705.1 Dissophora ornata
TCCGTTCTCAATGTCCGTTCGTGGGCCTCATCCAGAATGATAACAGAGTATCTTAGCAGTAGCCTATCCGAAAGCAGCTCTCGCAACATGATACCATCGGTCATGTACTTGATCAAAGAATCCCTGGACGAGCTGTCGTCAAATCGAATACTGTAACCAACTTTTTGACCGATCGGTGTGCCAACTTCGTCAGCAACACGCTTAGCAAGATTGATGGCAGCTACCCTACGAGGCTGTGTCACAGCGATGGTGCCGTGGGAAGCAAGTCCTGATTCAAGAAGGTATTGTGGAATTTGGGTTGTTTTTCCTGATCCAGTCTCTCCTACGATGACTACGCAGGCATTATCCTTGACCTCCCTGATGATGACATCCCGAGCTATGGAGATGTGCCGTATCAAGTAGTGCATGGTGTTAGGGCGATCTTCACTTTTGCAACCGTAATTAAAGTCGACAATTTGCAATGGACTGTAAAAGGGTAGACATACCGGTGTAAATCGGTAGACTTTGTCGGTGCTTCTTCAACTCCTTTGCCTTCTGAATGATGGCATCCGTTGTTGGCTCCTTGTTTGAAAGTTTCTTGGGCCGTGCTTCGTCCTGGTATTGAATTTTCCTCTTTTGCTTCTTGGTCAGCTGCAGAGACTCTGCTGATACAGACGACGCAGTTGACGGCGAGGAAGAAGAAGGAGATGTCTCCTTTGGCTGAGTGGTGTCATTTAGGGTGGCTGCAGTCTCTCTATGTTGTTTGGTAGTGCCATTGGTCTGGTTGTACTTTTGTTGCGCTCCAGGACGCGGGACTGCTTCGCCGTCGTCGTCGAAGGTGATGACCTTCCTCTTTGCAGATTGAACACTGTTGAACATGGCAAGAATGGAGTTCCAATTCGAAGCGAAAGAGTTGTTGCTGTCCTGTCTTGTGTTGTCCTGGAAGAAGCGAGAGAGCAACGTCCGGAGAGGTGGTAAAGTATACAGTTTTGCTGAGTGTTTTCTTTTTTTTCTTTTTTTTTGTACACAGTGACTGTCATAACATCACAAAAAGTACATCGTGCGATTGGTCTCCTTCCATTCCGCCAAAGAATTCAAGAACAAGATCACTATGGAATCGCCAGGACCACAGTATGGATTCGATGATGCAGCTTCTGTCAAGATAGGCCTCGAGGAAGAGATCCGCTCTCTTATTTCTGAAGTCCAAGGTTCGTTTTCCACGATTCTTATTTTTTTTTTTTGTTGCCCTGCGAAAGGAATCGGTGCGCCACCAATTTTTTTTTATTTTTTTTGAACCTTCCCACAACTCAACTCCTTGGAAATGAATAAATGACTAGAATTCAACAGGTCAACCATTGAGCGGATAGAACTTCCAACCGCACTAGAGTTCCACCGCTTTGTCGCCAAGAATCGACCTGTTATTATATCCTTGCCTGCCTCTGCCACAACCATCCACGAACCCTCTTCTACGCGTGCTAGACCCTCGTCACAGGAACAGCAATGGGCATGGCCTGCATTCACAAAGTGGACAAATGATTATCTCTCCAAGACCCTAGGCGATAAGGAGATCACGGTCGCGTGTACGCCTAATGGATGGGCGGATGCCGTCGTAGACGACACGTACTTTGCAATGCCCTGCGAAAAGAAAATGACCTTTGCCAAGTTTCTGGAGGGAATGCCGACTCGGATGCACAGAGGAAACATGGTCGGACAGGGTTTAAGTGAGGATTCAGAGGGAAACAAAATCAGGGAGAATGCGGACCCTTACCAAGAGGTACGGTATATTCAGCTGCAGAACGGAAACTTGATGACAGAGTATCAAGAACTGCTACACGATGTTCCAGCGGATATTCCATTTGCATCTGAGGCACTTGGCAAGGCGCCGGACGCGGTCAATTTTTGGTACGGGGACGAGCGGAGTACTACGTCTTTGCATAAGGGTAAGTGAAGCATTGTTATACTTATGTTACATGATAATCTTCACGTCCCCAACGATGGATAGCTAACTTGTCCTCTGCTCGTCTCCAGACCATTACGAGAATATTTACGGAGTCATTGCAGGAAGGAAAACCTTTACACTGATCCCGCCGACGGAGCAGTATTGTCTACATGGTAACGAATACGGCCTAGTATACCCGCTATAAGCGCTGTGGAAGGAAATTCTGACAGCGATTGCCTCTTATTATATATACCTGTAGAAAAAAACTATATCGCTGCAACCTATGTCGACACGCAAGATTCATCCAAACCAGCACAGCCAACATCATCGGCGTCAATCTCAACACTTTTGCCACGATATAAACTTGAACCCATGGAACCTCTAACGCACACGAAATGGATTGCATTGAACCCCTCCCACGAACCTCGGGAGGAGCTGCTGGAAAAATACCCTCGCTTCAACATATGCCAGCCTTTCAAAGTCGAACTGAATCCAGGAGAGTTGTTGTACCTGCCAGCGATGTGGTACCACCAAGTGGAGCAGGAACCCGATCACGAGGGCAAGTGCATTGCTGTCAACTGGTGGTATGATATGGGCTTTGAAGGCGATCGCTTTGCGACTGCCGTGTTCATGTCAAACCTGGTGCAGCTTGTCGGTCAGGATGAAAGCTCTCCATGATACAGAGACGCACTTGATAGAGGCAAACATCGTAGATTTTATTGAAACCGCATCTACGATAAAGAATACCTTAAGACTGATAGTTTGATTGTGTACATTTGTCTTCCTGCTGAAGAGTCATCGGACGCTATCTCATTTTCAGATCAAGCCAACTTCTCAAGTGCATCCACAAGGGTCAGCATGTCGGATTTGATCGACTGCGCATAGCGCAGGACCTTGTCCTTCGAATCCAGGATCTCAATGCTCTCTGTGTACGCATTGTATCGCACCGAGAACGGTCTTTGCAGCGAATTCGCAAAATCCCGGACACGCATCTGCGCATCTTTGAACGACTCTGCCACAAAATACACAGGCTGGTACTCCGTGATCGGATACTTTTGCACAGCAACCTTGGCTGGCTCAAACGGTCTGACCTCTGGCTTGTCGCTCAAGCAATACTCGAGCTCACCAAACGATGAAAGCAGACCGGCACCATATACACGCAGATTGTCGCCTTGCCGGCAGACACCGAACTCAACCGTGAACCAGTAAATGGTAGCCAGGCGCTCAATGTCCGTGTCACTTGCGCCTAGTGAAGCCAGCCCAATCTCTTGCGAGAAGTCTGCAAAGGCTGGATCGGCAAACAGGGGCACATGTCCCAGAAGTTCATGGCACACATCCGGCTCGGGTGTGTAGAGGGGCCTGGAGTGGTGCCTGATATACTGAGTCGAGTGGAAAACCCTGAAGGCCAAGCCGTTCAAGAAGTCACGACTGGTCAACAGACCCATCACAGGTCGCAAAGTAAAGCCTGTGCAGTCCTTCAAGAACTTCGAGACACCATCGAGCTGTGGAATGTTGGAAGGTCCATATCCACAGTTCTGGATCAACAGCGGAAATACGTACTGGTGCTCTCGACAGGCGTGTGTCGGGAACATGGTGATGAGTTTGTTGAAGACTGTGGTCCACGTATCGATCTCGACTTTGGTGTATTCAATATGGGGAATAGGTTGACCCCTAATATGTGAATGCAGTACATGGACAAGTAAAAGGAGACATTTTGGTCATCATTCAGGGGACGGAGGGAGAGGGAGAGAGAGGGAGGGAAAGTCATTTTGCAAGAAAGAAGCGAGAGAGAGACACGTACGTCCTGTATGTCTTTGCAATATTTGTGATCTCTGAGCGGCGAGCACGGTAGACAGCATCCTTGGCACCAGGATGATCAGCATTGAGCTCCTCACCCATCTCAAGCACCTTGTCCGCAAACGTGTCCAGATCGACCATCTTGCGAGGGAACCATGGCGTTGAGTCTGGCAGCTCCGCTACAAGTTGGGGAGCATGGCACGGGTAACCGCAATCAGTAAGAAGATACAGTCATCAGTTTGAGCAAATACATGAAATGCTCTGCTTACAAGTTGCAATGGCGCCTGAGGCACCGCCTGTGCCGACAACATGGACCTGCTTTGCAAGGCTCTCGAGCTTTTTGGAGACTTGGGAGACCTGTTCAGCATCAACGGCGTCGAAGTCGACGAAGAAATCGTAGTCCCAGTCGGACGTCTTGCTTGGGCGTCTAGAGACGATAGAACGGATTGCTCAACGGAGGTGTGGTTGGTAAAGGCAACTGCGGGATATATATGTTATGCCAAACTTACGATTCAATGCGGGTGAGAGAGATGTTCATGGCTTTAATCGCGCCCAGGCACTCGTCCAAGGCACCGACTTTGTCTGTGATGGAGAAGTGGATGGTGGTCTTGACCGGGACGACGGTAACGTCGGCGCACTTGTGAAGCTGCGGAGTAGACATAGTGAATGCTCCTTTGTGCCTTTCTTTATTGGGAGGGAATAAGAGTGAAGGTGGAGAATATGTGGAAGCAAGTGATAGACAAGGAGAGAAAGGGAATGAGAGGCTTTGACCAGTTTAGGCATATTTGTTGACGTCCTTCCCACGCACAGGAGTGCACCTGTCTTGCATGAATACATGGACGATGCTGGTCATCAGGCCAACCGCGCAATCAGCCATGAAGAAAGAAGGTCGGTGCCCGCACCATAATAAGGAAGAGCCGTAAGGTCTCACACCTTTTCTTTTTGTGGTTATTGTTGGCAAAATAAAATAAAATAGATAGAGAAGATAGAAGAATGAGGGAGTCAATGTCAGTTATCTGGGGCTTCCTGCCATCCAGCAAAAGCACCACCGACGACCGCCACAAGGACAGCAGACTGCAGTGATTCTGCCCGACAAAGTTGCCGCGATCATCAACCATTGATATGTATGATTATTATCATTACAGTCCTAGGTTAAATACTAAGACTAAGGAGCCAAATAGGGGCCACGGAGACCGTTTTATTTTATATCCGCGTGACTTGGGAGCACCGAACTCATAGTTGTCCACGCAAGGGGACAAAGTCTGATGGGCCTCATTTTGGGTGCATTTCGAGTCCGACATATTTTCTGGTCGGCCTTCTCAACTTCAAAAGCAGTCGTATGCAACGGACTTGCTGGCGAGACAGTGAGCCAAGTCGATATCTTTTTTTTTAATCGGAGTGTAAACGCTCTATCCTGAAAGTATCGAGCCTCCCTGGCTCGCAACATCTATGAAGCTACACCTGGGCGACAAGGGATGCGGAATTAAAGTTCAAGCTGAGCCATGTTCTACACCTCCTTTCCCTCTGCTTGTTAGTCCAAGATCTTAGGATCGAGCAACATGCAAGGCAAAGCAATACAAAGTCGGTCGATGGCACTCATATGCTCGCGTGGTACGATGAAGATCATCACAAGTCGACAGAGCTGTGCTGGTTATACATAACATTGGTAGCTCGTTTAGTGTTGTAACGAGAATCTGGAGATGGACATCCCTGGACGGTTCCGGTTCCCAGACTGCAGGCCGGATGCGAGGAGAGTTGGAGGTGGAGCAGCAGCCAGGTCAGCGACAGGCTTCCACCGCACGAGGTTCGTGTGTACGATTGAGAGTGAAAGAGTGGAGCCTGGTGTTTGTCATCTTGCCGACAAGTGTGGATCAAAAATTTCTCATGGTGTGGTTCACACAGTGACTGCAGTGAGTGGCTGGCTGCTCCCAGGGGCCAAGACGCACCTTTGTTTCTCTCTGCCTCACTTTCACGTTCTCACACGCTCTGTCTCCTCCTAATGATCCACACTCTTCCGTGATCCCAGAACGGACTAGGGACAGACACCCATCCAGTCCGCTCATCCCATCGCCCTACTCATCCCACTTTTTTCGTCGATTGTGCATCCCCAGTAACAAACAAACATGCGTCCAGACAACGACGAAGGAGACTTGCTGGTTTTCGAAGACGAACCCTTTCTACCAGCTGTCGTAACAGCACCCTTCTCATATTCAAAAGTCCCAGATCTACTGTCAAGCTCCTGTCAGGGGCTTCCACTGTTGCCTGCTGCTCTCACCCCCGCAGTCAACGCCTTTCCTCATCGTACGGCTTCTCCCCCAGTTGTTGCAACCCCCAGTTCCAATGCGCGCACAGGTGTCAATACCTCCTCTCCGACCACTTCCTTTGCCACATCCAATGCCGCCACATCCGCTCGGCCGCAACCCCGAGCTTCAGATACTCTGATCGATACACCCGTCAGTTCTACAGCTGCCCATCTGAGTGAGGTAGTGGTGCCTGAAGTTGCGCGGGATCCGTTCTTGGTTCCTCGGCAATACCAATTGGAGCTCTTTAGAAAGGCTTTGAAGAGTAACATCATCGCAGTAATGGACACTGGCAGCGGCAAGACATTAGTCGCAGTGATGCTGATCAGGGAGATGATGCAACGCGAACAAGATGCCCAGCGTAGCCCTGCGGAGGTAAAGAATCGACACTTCACAGAGTGACCCAGTTGTCCAGGCCTCACAAGTTAACCTTTCGTTCGGCGATTGCATGATGATGTGTTATAGCGCAAGATCTGCTTCTTCGTCGTGAACAATGTACCGCTCGTCATGCAGCAGGCATCTGTGATACGGGCGAACAGCGCCGCCGAGGTGATCGGGCTGTGCGGTCCGAAGGAGGCAAATAACCTCTCTCAAGATCTATGGGCCTATGTTCTCGACGAAGTGGACGTTGTCGTTTTGACCGCACAGATCCTGCTGGATGTCCTTCTCCATGGGTTCCTTACGATGAGCAAGGTCAGAGCCGCTATGTGATGTACTCTTTCACATACCCTGGCTCACGCAGGCATGAACTTACAATATGTGCTCTATTGGCAACAGATTCATTTACTGATCTTTGACGAGTGCCATCACACTCGCAAGAACCACCCTTTCTGCCGCATTATGAAGGAGAGATACTACACCACGCCTGATCATGAGAGGCCAAAGATTTTTGGCATGACCGCGTCTCCATCACTGGAGTCGGGCTCTCGGATGGAGAGCTCGGCGAAGTAAGTTGCTCTTTTCAGTCTGTTCCTTTTCTTCTTTGTGTGATCCGTGTATATACTCCACAACATGTATGATGTTTCTAACACGAGATGTCTATTTGGCTTTGCCAATGGCAGGGAGCTCGAATCACTCATGGACGCGAAGGTATATACTGTCGACCAAGGGCAGGTTCTGGCCTTCATCGAGCGACCGCGCGAGTTTATCATCCAATTCCACCCATCTCCCCAGTACCAAACAACGATTTTGACGCACCGACTCCGCGAACAGTGCTCCATGGTTGACAGACTAGAGCTTTTGTTCACGTCGGCGGCTGATGTTCTTCAACACCTTGGTCCCTGGTGTATCAACCGTCTTTGGCAGCTTCAAGTGGAAAAACTGGTGGAGGTCAAAGACAATGGGCCTCTCAGCGCCGCGACCATGGTGGCGGCCAATATCGTCAAGGCCATGCCCTTGCCGCCTCCAAAGTATTCTGAGGCATATTTGTCGCCGAAAGTTCTGAAACTGATTCAGCTTCTGCGCGTTGCAGCTGTCGGTCTCGATGATGACTTTTGTGGGATTGTGTTCGTAAAAAGACGGGATACGGCCATAGCGCTATGTTTGCTTCTGCAGGAAATTGAGGAATTTCGTGGAATCTTCCGTGTCCAAATTTTAGCGGGTCACAATAACGAAAGCGAGAAGGTCATGCGGATGTCTTACCGGGACCAAACTGCGATCATCTCCCACTTCCGTAATAAGACTTACAACCTATTGGTCGCAACCAGCGTCGCCGAGGAAGGGCTGGATATCCAGCCCTGTAACTTTGTCATCAGGTACCTGAATGCAAACGTCCATGTTTTGAAGTGGACTGAATCTGTAGAGATGTATCAGCACTAATCGGTTATACGTATGATTAGATTCGACCCAGCAACGTCGATCATCAGCTACATCCAGTCGCGGGGACGAGCCAGAAAGAGTGATTCGCGTTATATCACAATGCAGGAGCTGGATAATCGCACCGAGGAAGCGACATTCGAAAAGATCAAGCGCGCTGAGGCGACCATGAAGGAGTGGTGTCACAACCTTGATGAAGACAGGGTCATGAGAAATCCAGTGGATGGCGATGACGACAGCGCGCTGGAAAAGTTGATGCCCTCTCAGACCTATAGTGTCGCATCAACGGGAGCTCTTCTCACCCTGGATTCGGCCATTGCAATCGTACATTATTACTGCAGTACCCTTGCTGGAGACGAATTTTGCTCCCTTCGGCCCGACTTCAATGTGATGTCCAACGGATCATCTGGGTTCATATGTGATCTTACCTTACCGCCCAACGCCCCCATTCGCCTGGTGCAGTCGGACCGCACTTCGACCAAGTCTATGGCCAAGAAAAGTGCAGCTTTCAAGGCTTGTGAAAAGCTGCACACTCTCGGCGCTTTGAACGATAACCTACTGCCTATCATTCCAGACCGACCAAAAGACGAAGGCACTGGTGAAATTCGAGCGCTTGATGTCAAAGGCGAGAACAAGTCGTATCCTGTCGCATCTCCAAAGTTCTGGGCTCAAGTGCCTCGGAGGCCCGGCGAAGACGTGTCGTTGTTTGGATGTGTTATAGAGCTCGCATCGAAGGACTTGGAGCTGCTAGGAGGAAAGGAAAGATACCGTACCATATGCCTTTTAACACATCGACCTCTCCCTTGCGATATTCCTCCATTCAATCTCTATGTCGACGGCGCCAGGAGACTAATGACCTTGAGAAGGATCCCTATGCCAGTGGTCGTAGACGAGGAGCGCTTGATCCTGCTTCAGCAATTTACTCTCATGATATTCCAGAGAATGTGTCGGAAGACCTTTGAGTGTCTGCTGGAGGATACACCCTATTTCGTCGCCCCTCTCGCTCTAAACTACTGCGCTCCTCAGTCGCTTCAGACGGGGATTTCCTGGAACGATGTTTTATTGGGACAGAGTCCAGACCCTCTTCCGATTTTGGACGAGGAAAAGACTGAGCAGTCCATCCGGAAGGCTGTTCTTACCCTCCGCTACGACCATGGCCGAGACTTCTTTGTCAAGGGAATCATGAGGGAGTTCCGGATGTGCGACATCATGCCACAGGATAGGTTCAAGAACGAGCTTGCAGCATGGGATGCGGCGATTGCAAAGGGTAAAGCTAAGGACGAGCAAGGATCTGGAGGTACACCTGGTAACAGCAGCAGGACTTTCGCATCATATTTCAAATGGAAATATGTGGGCGATTTTGGAGACGATGATATCATCTTGTCTGTGGATCGAGTACGCAAGATGCGTAATCACCTCCAGGAAGCGGTTCGCAGCGAGGATCAACCGGATGAGCGCTCGACAACAATTGTCCCTATTGGAGTCTGCATGCGGTGCTCCGTACTCTCTGATGTGCTGAGGGCGTCGCAGTTGATTCCATCTGTCCTGCAGAGTCTCGACTCGACCCTTCTTGTTCAGGAGGTACGAGAGAAAGTGGGTCTCCTTGAAGTGCACCTGGACTATCTTCAAGAGGCATTCACGACCTCATCTGCGAATCGGGACTTTCAGTACGAACGTTTGGAGCTCCTTGGCGATTCCTTTCTCAAGTTTACGAGCACGATCCGTCTGTACATTGTAAACCCATCCAAGGACGAAGGCCATCTCCATGCCAACCGTATCCGAGTGATCTCCAACAAGGCACTTCTCGGTCATTCCACCAAACTAGAGCTGTACAGGTATGTCAGTAGCACGCCCTTCCCTCGCAAGTCCTGGCGCCCGACGCGGTTCATCGTCGGCAAGGATCCATGGAAGGAGGGAAAGTCCCACGAACTCTCGAACAAAACGCTTGCAGATATCGTCGAGTCATCTTTGGGGGCAGCGTATCTGAGTGGCGGTGTAACGACCGGATTTCTGGCTGCCAAGGCCTTGCTTATACCGTTTGACGAGTTTGCAAACTGGGACGATTTCTGCCGCGTGTATTACAGGGACAAGGCCGCCAAGGAATCCTTGGATGGTCGATCCACGCTCGTCCTCAGACCCAGTCACTTGTCAGGCGTGCGCGAGATCGGGGAGCTGTTTGGGTACAAGTTCAAGGACCCACTGCTGTTTTTGGAGGCTATGACGCACGCGTCTCATATTCGGAGCGATGCTATATGCTATCAGCGTTTAGAGTTCCTAGGTGATGCGGTACTGGATTTTCAGGTTATTCAATACTACTATGAGAAGTACCACAATGCGTCGCCTGGAGTGATCACGCTGATCAAGGATGCATCGGTCAATAATTCGATCCTGGGAGCGCTCTCGATAAAGTGGGGTCTTTACAAATACCTCAATCACTTTTCGCCAACCCTCATCGGTGCAATTTCCCGAGCAGTTACTGCTCTGGAGGAAAAGAAGGACAAGTCACCCACCAACACCCTGGATGGCGAGTACTGGCATGATGTCGCGATGCCCAAGGTACTCGGTGATCTGGTCGAAAGTACTCTAGGGGCTATATTCGTGGATTCAGGATTCGACTTTGAAGTTATCTCGGGCGTGTTTAAGCGTATGATGCGGCCGTTCCTTGATGAGCATGTCAACTTTGAGAGTATCAATATTCATCCGACCAAGCGCCTTCTCGAGTTGTTGCAGTCCCAGGGGTGCTGCAAGTTTGGGTTTGAGACGGACAATGCCGTACAGTCTAGCATTGGAACGAAGCTGCTTCGAAGACTTGGACTTGGTGTCAGGTCGACCCATAATCATCAAACCCCGCAACAACAAAATGCAGAGGAAGGCAATGTGATCATGAGATGCGACTTCAAGATCCATGACAAGGTCATGGCGACAGCGACAGGCGACCATGTGGAGGATATGCGTAAGCAGGTTGCGATCGAAACAATGGTGCTCTTGAAGGATGATCCGCAGCTGCTCGGTGGTCTGTGCACTTGCCCAAAGCGACGTCGTCCTCAACATATGTCGGTGTTGGATCGTTACATGCAATAATTGCGTTATTAGTGTTCAAACCTCGATGCATCAAGTCAATAAAGATCACGGTCTCTGTTCCATAAGTCTACACATGCCATTTCACAGGTCCCAACCGATTGCCCTGCCATGCTCCATTTTTAGGACCTTGCTATGGATGGTAGATCAGTAGTAGATCTTGTCAGGAAAGTTGTCAGAGATACCTATGTTGTTCGTGGTGGCGAATTCAGTATTACAATGACGGAGTTCTCTGCACAAGAAGGAAGGCAGCCGACCTATTCTTGCACCAACCCCTACGAATCTTCCATCCTTGACATCTTCCGCCTCTGCATCGCAGCTTTGAGCAGTATTCAGATAATCCAGACAACAGTGTACTCACAAGGAACTCTTGGGACTCTCGACTGAACACAGTGTCAGGCTTCAACTCCATTGCTGCTCCTGTCATGCTTTATTTCTCTCCCCTTGTCTTTCTACGGTTATTCTTGTTAGCTTGCGTTTTAGAGAGTGAATGAATCTGGGTGGTTATCCCTGGAAACTCTTTTGGTGAATGTGGGTAGCATCGTTACCCAGAACCTTTATTTTAAACAAAACGCTGTATTTCTACATGGTCGCACAATAAAGCTCGAGTTGCCCCCCATTTTTCCATTCTGTCGCGGTTTGCACAGCTCTCTCTCTCTTGGCACCGATCGAAAAAGAGCTAGCGGTGCCAGCTGAGATCGAGTCGACGGGCTTTCATCCATTCATGACCGGGGGAACTTTATGAAAAATGGAAATCTTGCTGGACGAAACTTGCCTAAAGAAATAGTAAAAAAAGTAATGGTTAACAAATGCACCCAATATTGAATAGAATATTATAGGCTTCGTACCCAGCCAGCCAGGCCAACGCAATGTCAATGTGCGCTAACATCGCGTCGGTCATAAGCTATTGTATAAGCTATCGTATAAGTCTTTCGGGCCACACTGTATGTGCACACAACCACATCATACAGCATAGTTCTTCCCC
>MU616961.1:0-29582 GCA_025201705.1 Dissophora ornata
AAAAGCTGCTATCGTTCGGGTGCGGGAAAGATTGCGAATGATTTTTTTTTTTACCCGTGAGAACTAGGGGGGGAAGACAACATTTCTAACCAAGCTCTTTTTTTAAAAAATTGACTCGGTCACAATCCGACTTTTCCCCTCCTTTCAGCCCACGCCGCTCTCTCCTTCCCTCCCTCTCTTTTTCCTCTCTGTCTTTGCTCGCATCCTCTGCGCCCCTCTGACCCATCCAAGACAACAAGCAAGGCTCGATCACAGAACACAGCAAGAGACAGCCCTTTCTCTGCATTACCGACACCGCGATACCCTAAAATAATAGATGTCCTCAGATATGGCCAGCCCCCCCATACAATTCGAGTCCGACCCGGCCCTCATGGCCGGCGGCGCCGCTGCTGGATCAAACTACGGATACCAGAGCATCTACGGCAGCGTGAACGGCAGCAACATGAACTTCAGCCATGCCGGACCCTACCCAGTCCCCAGTCCCGCCACCCCACCCTCACTACCACCGATGCACAACAACGGCGCTTACGCACCTGCCGGAGGCTTTCAGTTTTCTTACCACGGCGATACCGGATCAGCGCCACCACCTAGCTCGGGGACCGTCGTTACTGTCTCGACAGCGCCTCTTAGCACACCAACTGGCATCCAGCCTGCAGAAGCCCAACACTCACCTCACGCACAGCAGATGCAGGCACATCAACTGACACCCCCTCAGCAGCACCCGCAAACGCCGCAGCAACAGCAGCAGCAACAACAGCAGCAGCAGCAGCAGCAGCAGCAGCAGCAGCAACAACAACAACAACAACAGCAACAACAACAACAGCAACAACAACAGCAACAGCAACAGTCGCTCCAACGCCAAGCCCACCAACCCCTCAATGCACAAACTCCTTACCAACAACCACCCCAGGCGCACCACCCTGGCATCTCCAACTTGATGCACGGACACCCGATATACCCAGGAGACACCCGCTATGATTCCCGCCTTCAGCCTCAGCGTTACATGGATCCAGGCATGCAGCCGATGATGAGCCGAAACGGCTCCAGAGATATGACGTGGAGTCAGCCTAACGGAATGATACCCGATCTCCTAGGCGCAAATCATGCTGGAGTCATCCGGAACGTAACAGGACCTCAGGCACGCGTACCAGTAAAGCAGGGTTTGGGAGGTCTTAATGGTATGGGCGGTATGACTATGAATGGCATGGGCGGTATGAATGGCATGGGCGGAATGGGTGGCCTTGGAGCAATGCCCGGTATCCCAGGCATGAATCCTATGGGTGGCGATCGCATGGCATGGGGCGGCATGGTAGGAGCACCTCAAAGTTCGTATGGCCACGGTCCACACACTCCACAGCCATTACCGCACCAGCAACCATTTCACCCTCATGGATTGGCACAACACCCATATCAGCAACCGCCACATCTTCTTCATCACCAGCAGGGTATGCAGCATATGGTTCATGGTCGGCCCGGTATCATGGGTCCGGTTGCGGGCGGCGGCATCTCGAAAAAGAAGATGAAGAAGCCAATTGCTCCAGTGGTCAAGGATAAGAACTGTCCCAAGAGGCCGAGGAACTCGTACATTTTTTTCACACTCATGAAAAGGTATAGTGGTTTGAGCACTTTCATTTTATTTAGTGTGCATGCATGCATGGGTGGCACGTGCAGGTTGATTTAATCATATCGTTGTATGGTATTAATGATAGGGATGACATCAAGAAGAAGCACCCCGAGTTCAAGCCCACCGAGATTACCAAGATGCTCGGAGAGGAATGGCAAAAGTTGTCGGAGGCGGAGAAGGAGTCTTACGGATCGATGGCAGAGAACGACAAGAAGAGATATCAGAGTGAGATGGAGTCATACGACGCCAACGGAGGAGCAAATGCTGCCGCTGCTAACACGGCGAGCGAGGGTCCTCATCCTCATAACGGCGCCGTTGGAAATGGACCCTCTGGACCTGGAGATATAGGCAACGAGCCTTGGCGAGGTTAAGACAGAAGCCGATGATTGCCCTCAAATTCTGCCAGTGTCTCGGAAATGTACTAGTGCCTGATCCGAGATGGCCTTCGCCTTCATCATTGACAGGATGCGAGATTGGGACATGTTGCAGTGGCTCGTTGCGTAGTTGCGACTCGATGGCTGCTGATCTTCTCTTTTCTTCCTTTTTCCATTTTTAATGTTATATTATATCCGCTCTCGTTTGTCGTTTCTGTGTCGTTCATTTATTTTGTTTTGCTCCTTGATCACTTTCGTTTCTTTGCAGTCAGTGCGTATAGTCGTATTAGTCCATTGTCATCGCTCATTCATCGTCATTATCATCCTGTTGCTCTCGCTCTTTCTGCTCGCTGAGTCTTGTTTCCTCAAATGTAAATATGTACTTCTCTGCATGTCTGCATGTTTGCTTGTCCCCAGTCTCTTGAGATTTTGTGCGCATCATGGTCTAGAAGAGAGTCGGTCTCCTCGCCCCCGCCTATGTTTAGCCCTCAATAAAAATGAATCCTTCAACATCTATACATGGCAGCACTGACCGTTGCCAAGACTGCATAAAATGAATGACCCGATGGAGAGGATAGGGAAGAGGACAGGAGGTGTAAGAGAGCATTTTTGCATTCACCTAGAAAACTAACGACCAAGACAAAAAAAACTGTTAAAAATATAAAAAAGCTACTATGCGATTCGCTCAGACGTTCAGGGGTAGCAGGGTCCATTGATTCGTGTTTAGGAATTGGGAGTGAGCGCGATCCTGATTGATGCGTTTTACATGTTTTCTACATTTATTTTTTCGCGCCAGCAAGATCGAACGAGAAAAGAAAAAAAAACGGAATCTCAATGGAAAGTCAAGGAGGAGAAGTAGACTCTCCTAAGATTTTATTCCTTTTTCTGTTTATTCTGTTAAAAATAGTTGTAACGCACACTACCCTTGATTCTCATCCTGCCTGCACATCTGGATTCTATAGCTGGAAACAAAGTCATTGGGGACCGGAGTTAACATTTAAATATACCGAGTGCTAATTATGATGGATATAGGCATATATATTCTCTGCTCTATCGACGAGAATGGCATATAAATCAAATGTGTATCTGAAAAGGCGCGTTCAGGAACAGGAGTAAAAGATACATTTTGGTCCTTGCTTCTATCCTTTGCCCCGTCGCTTCCCCTTGATGATGACATGCAGCAACGGTCTTTCCGAACAGGGAGTCAAGGGGAAAGGGGAAAGGGAGGGGGGGAGGGGAGGGGAGAGAATGAGGGAAGGTGAGTGGTGGAAAGTTGAGAATTCGCCGAGGAACAGAAGGATCGATCGTTCCCAGACTCATCGACGCTGATATATCATGATACGGCCGCTTCCCGTATGCAGCTTTTGTTTTGCTGCAACTAGCAGATCATCATCCTGGCCAATAGTTCTTTGCTCCCGATGTGGTGTCTCTGCATGCAGCTAGTGATGGATGACAAAGGTTCGACTTTGTGTCAGATGGTAGGATTGGCGGCAGCAAACATCAAAGAACCCTTTCAATCATTCAACTATGAATACATTTGTCCGCACCTTTTCACGCATATATTCATTATATGTGCATCATACATGAAATTTAGTTGCTCCTGTCAGTGCACAACAACCTCTTTCTCTCTCTCACACACACACACACTCTCTCTTTGTTGAAAAAGTCCGCTCATTAGTTCTTCCCCCCTCTCGAACGTTCACACACTCGCTCTTTCTGTCTTTCCCCGTCGTTCAATTCTTATGTCGTTGACCTGGTCGCATATAAAAGCATCCTCATCCTTGCTAACCTCTTGGTGCCCTGTAAAGACTTCCCCCCCCCTTTGGATCCCTGTGTTAGTCACTACTCTCGTTCGCTCAACCCTTGTCCCTTTTCCCATCACATCGCGTTCGACCTTGCAGACCTTGCAGACCTGGTGACCACCACGATCCCTCCTCAAAAATCCCTTTGTCTTGTTCGTTGTATTTGTTGTCGACCAACTCTTTTTATTTGTTTTTCTCTTACCTCACCATCACTCGCCGATTTATTTCACTCCTTCGATAACTTCCTACTCACTTAAAACCCCCCCTCCCTCTCCTGACGGACGCAATGTCCTTATCTTCGCCGCTACCTGCCACGAAACCCTCTGTAATATTACAAGACACCAATGAAGTTTCCTCCTCGGGACAGGGGGAGGGCCCTGGATCTGGGACAACGGGTGTAAGAACAAGTGGTGTGATCACGGGATATTTTACGGCAGCAGCAGCGGCGGCAATTGGATCTGACACGCTGTGTCAGGGACAACAGGGCCAGCTGGCACAACTATTGCAGCAAGCCCATCATGGATCCAACGGTGATTCAGTGGCGGCATTATCTTCGACGATTGCGGCCTCGGGCCTAGTGCTTCTTCCACCCCCTCCACTGACGTCCAAGAACCTGACAATTCACACCTCACTACTCTCAACAAAACAGCAACTCCTACAACAACAACAACAACTACAGCAACTTCACCATGCCCAGATCAATGCAGCGCTCAAGATGCAACAGCAACAACAGCATCAACGACAGATGCAGCAGCAACAGCAGCAGCAGCAGCAGCAGCAGCAGCATCAACAACTTAAATATGGCATACGCCCAATGTCGATGGAGGAATGCTCCCCGAGCGCACTCTCGGACGACACTGTCGGCGAAGGTGAACGAGAACGCGAGAGCATTTCAATGGACTGTGCGAGCGGTCAAGGTGGCCAGGGTGGCAAGGACGGTGGGGTATCATCAACATCGCAGCGCACTTCTCGATCCACGACTAGAGTAACCTCGCCTGCGCCAGGGAGCGCACTGCCCTTCTCCGGTGGCTCGGGTTTCTCAGCACTGGGTAAGCAACGGAATATGACAACGAACAATGCAGTACGCAAATTCTTCCCCCCATGACCATTTGGAAAAAGTCAAAAATATACCAAGCACATTGTTCTCTTTCCCAGATTATTTTGACCATTTGACCTCGGTCGACCGACATCTGGACTTGGTTTATATCCGTTTCCCTTTTTTTTTTTTTTTTTTGGCCATGATAATTCGCTCGAGGATGGGGGGGGAGGGCTACCTCGATGATTACTGTTGTGGGGAGTTATTTGCAATTGGCTTTCTTATTAACCTTACCATCCCCCTTCCCTCCCTCCTCCCTCCCCCTTTTTTTATTGTATTCATACGCACTGCATACAATACATCACAAAAAAAAACAAAACAAAAAAAAAATACACATGCACGATGCACGCACGCAAAATAGGAGAGGGTGGCATTGATCATTATCCACCTCCTAATCAGTGGACCTACACCATGACCCGCTATCAAGCTTCGCTCATACCGCTTTGTCAGATTGAACAGCCTCTCTCATTCTATGAAGGCATGGACGATCGCCTACCAATCGAGACAGACAACAACGACAATGAGTATGATTCGGCTCTGTTGGAGGAGAGATATGCTGACGAGAACAACAGTACCAAAGACTTTTCCCCGCCTTCCCTCAAAAAACCACATCGCCGGTACAACATCAATAATGACAACAACAACAACAACAACAACAACAACAACAACAATAACAACAGCAATAACAACAATGATGATAATAATGATCACGGGCATTGTTCACAGGAACAGTTGCAGGACCTGCAGCTGAAGCTATGCAACCATGTCAGCAACAGTGTATTCCACAAAGATAATGTCAGCATCAACAACACCTCTGTCGAAATTTCCACCAACAACAACCCTCAAGGACATACCGATGTGTCACATGCACAGACTCAATTGGAAACAGAAGAAACGGAGGGTGAGCAGCTGGACCGGGACACTGCCATGGTGAATCATCAAAGGAGACGAGAGAGGACACAAGACAGCAGCGGTGAACAAATATTTTTTTATGATGGATCCAACCTCGTGCACGCAAGGCTCTACTCTGACCTAGACCGAGAAAAAGAGCGAGAACAAGAGCGAGGCAAGAGTGATACTTTGAGCGAGTTCATGGCCAGTGCTAGCAACCGCGCCTTCCCAGGAACTGGTACAGAGACCACTTGCTCGCATGAGCCCTTCAATCGCATCTCCAGTAGCAGCAACATCGTAGCGCTGAGTCCGACGTCCCCCTCCAGCAGTGGCCCAAGAGGCCTTACCAGCTCCAACAGCATCGCCAACGCTGGCTCAAGTAAGATTACAAGATCCCATACTCGTTCCCGATCACCATTGCGGTCCAGGTCAAGATCGAGATCAAGGTCTACTTCAAGGTCTCGGCCTGACACCCCTACCAGCCCGACTTCCACCTCTGCACGATCGCAGTCGAGGTCGAGGTCAGTCCCGGGCGCCAGGTCGAGGACAGTGCCTGAATCATTGGTCAGAAAAGATTACCTGCCTTCGTCCTTCCCCACCTCAAAGGCCCGACCGGATCTCCTGACTCGTGGTTTCTCTGCTGACTCGAGCGACCAAGACCAGAAGGGACGCGCAGCTGGCGGGAGCGCCAGTGGTAGTTTTAATCGCAAGGCTACTGCCAAAGAAAGGCTCGTTGCTTTGGTGACGCGTAGTTCTGGACATTCAACACCGCCATCTGGGAACAAAGACATTGGAAGTGGGACACAGGACGGCTCGCCCTCGAGAGGTCATCGTAACAGTATTGATGACAGGTCTTCTCCCCGTCCAGACCGCTTGCCCATTGTGATCCAGACGCATAGTCGGCGTCAAGGATCACCCTCGCTGATGCGTACGGGATATCAGGACCATATCGGCTTGAACCCCAGTCCGCCCACAGACTCCATGATGGGATTTCCTTACAACAACAGCTCCATACTCATCTCAAGCGATCTCACGCGGACGGCTACTACAAAGTCACCCGTCAGCGTACGAACGACACGTGTCAGTAAGCCGAGGCCGTTCTCGGTAGCTACCATGGAAAAAATAGTTGCGACTAGCAGCCGGCATGACGGTTTTGTACAGAAGCAAGAGTCGCATGGTCCAGAAAACAACCACTCGCGCCAAGGCCATCACGAGTACCCGACGACACAAGTATCTTCCCATCAACATCAGCAACATTCTGTATTTGCCGATATGGCGGATTCCGGTGAACAAGCTGTTAAAACGCGATCGCATATCACAGGATCTGGATCCTATCCCTTACTGACAACACTGAGCACTTCGCCCAAAAGCGACGAGAATCTGGGAGAGTACAGTAAGAGACCGGGAAGTAAAAGGAAAGAAGTTGAGAGGACAGAGGAAACCAGTACAAGCGGCAGTGCCAAATTGATAAACTCAGTGCACTCTCAGGCGATCCCCGAAGACTTGGTGACCACCAGTGGTCCACTACACGTGCATGAACATCACATCCACCACCACTACTACTTTCAACACTATCCATCTTTGATCCAGACTGACACGGGCGAGTTCGAGCCGTTGGAGCAACACTACAGTCCAGTCCCCCATCGACGCCGTCCCGAAAGCACACCACTATTGTCAAGCTTGACGGATTCTCATCATCAGAGACTCCCAAAATCAACTGTTTTAGATGCAGAGTTAAGCTCCAGTCCTGCTGACCGCGCTAACAGTAGCTTGTTCGCGCTACCTTCAGAAGATGGCGGCAGTAGCGTGAGGCCTGTTATCAGCAAAAAGAAGAGCATTATACTGGGAACTATGTCAATGACGTCTTCGATGCGAAAGCGATTCTTTGCAGAGCAGAAAAAGAAGGAGCAAGTCCAATCGCCCTTTCAGGGACCGGTGGCCCTGCGCCGTCAGAGCACGCCTATCACATCGATGAAGTACTCTGGCTATGAAGCTGCCGATCCAAGTAGCGTGTTTTACAACAATAACAGGGACATGCCCTTTGCTCACGCCGGTGCGACTATTCGAGACAAGAGAAACCAGAAAAGAATCCCATTGGAAGGACTTAGCGATGATGATGAGGAGGAGGGTGATTTCGCGACCCAGAACAGTAGGTCGCTAGATAACAACAACACCGGCAACAACCCGCAGCAAGAGCAGCAGCAACAGCTGCGAGCCAAGTTTCTATCAAGACTGAAGAGGTTTCTGCTCAGACCCAGTACCTTTGCCAAGACCTCCTCGAACGCGTCCCAGGATTCCCCCAGCTCCACACCAAGGACCGGCCCCGTCGAGACGCGGTCGGCCGCGACGGTCCGGATGACGAAGAGTCGCTGGTCTCGGCATGGCAGCTTGACACCACAGCAGGACGACCTTGAATCCGAACGGAATTCATCGGAGGGTCAACCGCTCTACATCCCACAACGCCAACGCACTGTCAGGAAGTGGACGCAGCAAGATATGTTTGACCCACCATCTCCGACGCTGCAGAGACGCGATCGGATTGACATCCGGACACAGTTTCAACAGTCTTCGCCACCCCAAGAACATTATACCCATCATCATCATCAGCATCATTATCACCATCCTCACGACCAAACACTTCAGGACCACGGTCTTCACGGCTTCATCCCACAGCTTCAGCAGCAGCAAGAGCGAGAGCATCAGGTCGAACAGCAACTGCAGCAAGAACAACAGCAACAGCAACGACCTGATACGGTTGCAGGCCATCCTCACCAGCTTCTTCACCATCAATATCATCCCACCTGTACGACTGAGGTTCGATCGACAAGTCCACATAGTTACCGATCGCCTAAATCTGTGGTAACATCGATCCAATCTTCCCTTCCAATGTCAGCAACACACGACAGGGATCCTTCCGATCAGGATACATTGCCAACTATGTGCTCGGCCTCGCCCATTGCGACCAAGGAAGCGTCAACCACACCTACGACTGCAGTCACAACTGCTCCACCATCTTTGCCATTGATCGACACAACAGGGCTGTAAAATTGGACGCCATATTTGTTCTTTTTAATCATACTGCAACGCAACCATTTCTGTTCATGACCATTTTTTTTTTCTCGCTTCCACACGCGCACATTTTTCACCATATTCATGTGTTACTCACAAAAACAATAATAACAACATCAGAGGAGCCATTAGAGAGGACGAGATGGGGAGAGAGGAAAGAGGGGGGGGGGACGAAAAGAAAGACAAAGCTCAGCATGCCATTCCTGTAATCATTGTACCTTTACGCAGAATTAAATAAATGTATTTATCTTTTCCATGGAAATATTTCTCCACAAAGTGCTGCTTTGTCACATACATCGCTCCTTTTTTCTCTTGGGTCAGACATCAACGATTGTACCCCGAAGCTGTTGTGGAAGTTGTGGACCAACTATCGCGAGACGATGCATGGGAAGTGCCTGGTCCCTCGGTGGAAGGGCCCAGTGCGCTACTGGCGCCAAAATATAATCGCGGGAGTGCTGATGATCATCGTTCCGGCGGTAGAATTAAGGAGAATCACTCCTTGACACTCCCTGGACCCTCGTCCTTCACCTCTAAAGTTCGTTCTAGAGAGCCAATTTAACACACGAGTCGATCGCACCGTGAACCATTATCAATCCTCTGATCAATACAATCGACCGGTGGAACGAAAGGAAAGCAATAAAAAAAGCGCTTGTTGATTCTCTGAACAATCCTTCCACAGCAAGCATACTATGGTTATGTTTCTATGTTGTATGCATTTTTATGTTTTTTACAAAACGACACTTCTTGCAAAAGAGAGTAAACGAGTTCAAGGATATCATAGAAAAATAAACGGTTAGTGGTCACTCTTCTTTTCTTTGAACGTTTTACCTCGCTCGAAACTGACCATTTCTCACCTTAGTTCATTATACTGCGTTATCGAACTGTCTAAGTACCGACATTGTGCTCTCGTAGATACTGAACACGATTCCGCCAGACATCTTGCAAGAACCAAAATAAAAATAAAAAGTCAGGATGATAGCTCACTCCACAAATAAAAGTAGCCTTCACTCGCGGATGCAAATCATATCACATACCGAAAGACGCGCAAGTCGTGGCGTGGCTCCGTTCCAGAAACTCAAGATACCCTCGTTCTTAAAAACCTTCACACAGCAGTCAAACACGCCGCTATACAGCTGTCGCGCATTGAGTCCCTGCATCTTAGTCTTGACCACATCCAAAGGCATCGTCGTGTAAACTGTCACAATTCCCGCAATCGCACCGATGCCAAACGTGTATGCTGCAGGCAGTTGTGAACCGGGCGCCATCCTTGCCTTCAGAATGTCACTTAGGGAAGAGTACACACCGAACCGGACTGCACTGTTAGCGCCTTGACGAGCCATGACGGGAACTACACCCCGGTAGATTCCTCCAAGTCCTTCTGCATTGACGATTGACCGGACCCCTGTGAAGTCGCGAGAGCGGTGGTGAAAAACTTGGCGTCAGGGGAGTTTTCAAATCGACTTGATGCAATTAAAGCTGCATCCTTCGGTTTGCTTGGAGGATGAACATACCATGCACTAAACCACGGTATTGAGGATTCGGAGAGTTTCCGTCATGGATAAGCTTCGTCCTACATATCCGGTTACAAACAATGTTTTAGATCGCTGCATCCTTTTACTCAGTTCATCCAACATATATGTCATCAACAGCTTGGCTTACTTGATCGTTTCTGAGGGTGTTACAACCAACAAAGCCTCTGTCATTCCAGCGCCGAGTCCCGCTAAAAAAAAAAGACGCCATAGGAGTAGTTTTTTTTTCTATCTTGTTAGTTCCTTTTCAAGGAAAAAAACAGAGACCAAGAAGATTCTGCCAAAGCTCTAGTCTTACCAAGAACGGATCGAAAGCCTGTGGTCTTGCCCTCTGAATCCTTCAGCAGCTGCTTGTACTGATCGAACGCGAAGAAGCGTACACCAGCCTTTGCAGTGTTTCCGATCACCATGGCAGACAGGCCCCTGTAGACGGACGTGATTCCATGTGCCCTGACGGTACTGACAAGGATGTCTATTGGTCCCTTTGGTGCCTATTTTTTTTTTTTTTTCAACGCCATTGGTTTTAAGGTTGGGGTCAGGTCAGTCATAGATCCGAAATTTTTATTATCACATTCGATTTGATTCAAATCTATCTTGATCACTGCCGGACCCTGATCATCTCTGGAAAAAGATACAGTCAAGGACACCCCGGTGGAGTAGCAATTGAGCGACCACAAGTGTTTTCCCCAGCAATTGAACTTCTCCTTCGATGATGAGAGACGTGAAGGACGATTAGAGGTGAATGCTAAAAGTGTAGCCTTTATTCTTACCGGTACGCCTTTGCGTGCAGCACCCTTGGATCCTTCCTGCAATTGAAGCTGCGTCTTGACAAACTCCGTTGGATAAGTGATCGTCGCCTCAATGGCTCCTGCAATAGATCCTGCTGTCAGTGTGTACAGAGGGGGGTCTCTTCTCTATAGAGTTGAAATTGTTAAAGGGGAGCGTGTGAGAATCGGACGTGGCAGTGTTCCGCTATGGTGGTCGAGTGTGCATACTCCAGGCGTGTCCGTTGAATATGACACGTAGGTACCTTGGTTGCCATGGCGTAGAAATGAACAAGGCGGATGAGGTAAAGGCAATGTCAGGAAGCGGAATGGGCGAAAAGTCAGGAACGGCGGCAGAGAAAGAGTGAAAGAGGCAGAACTGCGAAAAGAGCAGATCCAAAATAAGGTGTGCACCGACCGCACCGATCACGAGACACGGTTAATGTGTTCAATGCGAGTACTCGTTCAATGCTCAATTGCCGCCAAAACTGCTTCTCGCTATTCAATCTGCCTTTCCGACACATACTTCTCCCTTTTCACTCCAGAGCAACCATCTGAGGAACATCAAAGAAACGTGTATTCGATGGCATTTTATTGATATATTGTAGCTTGCTATAGCTACACATGGCGAATCTTTCTAAACGTTGATTACACGACTCAGCTTCTGGACACGGTTCAGCAGAATGTCACCCTGCTTGATGGCCTGCTGGTATTGAGCGTTCTTGGCGTCGGGCCTGTTAGTCTCCACAATTCCATTCACTTTATCAATCACGCAGTTCAGACGACCGGCCGAGATGAACTTGGACAGATCCCTGGAGATCGTGAAGTAATGAAGTTTTCCAATCAGTACAATTGCTGCCTCGACATACGTTTTCATCGCAATTCATCTTTGTTATTGAAGACTTACTTGTCAATGAATTCCTCGCTGACTCCGAAAGAGTGCGCCATGCTCTGCATGGTGAGAGATCGATAGGACTCCAACAGCTGGGCGTAAGCACGGATGCGCATCTCACGGACATAGTAGCGGTAATGGGGGAAGAGAACCCAGGATCGCTTCATGCTGGATGTTTCCAGGGCGGCCAAAGAGTTAAAGAACTTGGCATAGTCTCCAGCATACAACGAACGCAAATAATCTTCCAGGTGAGGAATCTCGTGCAGGACCTCCAAGACCTCAGGCGAATCGATCACCTTGTTCTTGATATCCACGCGTTTTAAGGCCAATACACTGGAGAGTACAGCGTAGGTCACAAAGTCCTTGTACTCCATCAGCTCTGTCGATGTGAATGTTGACAGTGTGGCGATGAAAAGATCAGCGGCACCCTTGAAGTTGCGGATCGTCATCAAGTAAGCACCCTCATACACTTTGAGACGATTCCTGCGGTCCCAATCGCCTCCTTCCTCGATCATACTATCGAATTGCATATATATCGTATAAGCAAGTCAGCAATCGCAGACATGACAGGCATGGCTCAACCTCAGCAAGACTCTGAATCTAAGTTTTCCGGGCGCCCATACCTTCTAGCCTTCTCAATGTTCCTGCTGACAATATCGTTATCCCTGTAAAAGAATCCAGTGCGGATGTTTGCAAACAAAATATCGAGTCTGCTTCCGAGAGCCACGGTCTTCTCAAACGCCACTCTGTATGCCGTCAGACTCTTCTCCTGTGGTGCAAAGCCATGAGTATTTTTGGTGTCAGTAAATAGAAATCTCTGCTTTTTTGAGCGGTGCAGATCAACAAGCCTGTACCTTATCGCCGATCTTTGCAAGGTGCTCAGCTCTGGCCAGGAGTGTGTCCGAAATTTCAGTCTCGCCGAGGTTCTCCTCTGCATCCTTAAGTCGCTCGTCCAGCTTCTTAAGCGCCTCCTCGTTCTCTTTCTTCATCTCGCTCAGGAGCGCAGTATCGACAGGCCAACCCTGCTCCTCACAAATGAGCTCATAGAATGGTGCCATATCTACAGTTTCCGATATGGACGGATCGATGAGTTAGTCCACCGTAGATCCGTATTCAGGAGATGCAAACGTCGTGCTGAGAACACATGCAAGACGTACTGTCCTCCTTGATTTTCTTCATGATAGCCTCCTGTGCCTGGGCGTGGGTCTCCTTGGGGCCGCTGGTCAGCAGGAATCGGTTCTGCGACAGCTCGATGCTGGGAATCTTTGGAACCTCTTCGGATGACATTTCTTGAGCTGTGTTTGGCGCTGTTCGGGTGCTTAGAGTCTGTTTGTCTGAATAAAGCAAGGAGGGAAGTGCGAGTAAGGTCTGGGTTAGGAATGTCGATTGATTGCATGTACAAAAGCGAACGCGCATGCGAATGCCGCGCGCGTAAGAAGCCTGGAATCCAGCCAGGTACGTGACGTCACATTTCGCTTACGTCGCGTTGTCGCACCGACGACGACGGACAAACCCTTCTCGCACTCCTTCGCATTCAAAGAAACTTCAACCTACAAACACATACGCCATGCCCTCCGTTACCTCCATCGCACAGGCCGAGGAAGTCCAGAAGACCTCCCCAGAGCAGGCCATCCCTCTTTACCAGAGCATTCTCGCCGCGGCAGGAGCAGGCACGTTATTTGTCATGTTACGCTGCCGGAGGAACATTCCAGGACGACACTCGTCTACGAACTTGTTCTGACTAGACGTTTCGACTTTTTCTTACGGACAATAGACGCCAAGGCCAGGAGTGACCAGGAGACCGCTTTGTTGAAACTCGCACAGTGCTACCGCGATCTGCAGTGAGTACTCTCGACGTTTATTGGTTGTGGAAGGTATTCTTGATGCCTAGAAAAGCATGGTTACTGACATCAGGTATATAGCCGCCCCAATGAACTTGCTGCCCTTATCCATGATTCGCGCACTCTGATCACCTCTATCCCCAAAGCAAAGACTGCAAAGATTAGTAAGTACATCGGTGCAACAAGAGCGTCAATGTGGAATGTGCTTGTGATGACGCGTACTGAAGGCTTACTCTCCACTCATATTATCAATAGTCCGGACATTGATCGATTACTTTTCAGAGATCCCCAACACGCTCCCGCTCCAAATCGACGTGTGCAAACAGACTATTCAATGGACGATCCAGGAAAAGAGAATCTTTTTGAAGCAGGCATTGGAGACGCGATTGATCGCGCTGTACCTCGACAACAAGATGTATAGTGACTCGCTGGCGCTGGTGGCAACATTACTCAAGGAGCTCAAGAAGCTGGACGACAAGATGGTTCTTGTCGAGGTCCAGCTTTTGGAGAGTCGTGTCTGCCATGCCTTGCGCAACTTGCCAAAGGCCAAGGTACGTTCCTTCATATTGTCTCGCCTGTGCGATCAGTTTTCCCTGAATGAGTAAGATCTCAAATCTTGACGAGAATATGTGTTTAATGTCTTTTGCAATTAGGCTGCCCTTACTTCTGCACGCACATCGGCAAACGCTATCTACTGCCCTCCTCTGCTGCAAGCTGCTCTGGATATGCAATCTGGAATTCTTCACGCGGAAGAGAAGGATTACAAGACCGCGTTCTCTTACTTTTACGAAACACTGGAGGGATATTCATCGTTGGAGGATCCAAGAGCCATCTCTGCGCTGAAGTACATGCTTCTTTGCAAAGTCATGCTCAACTTGGTAAGACCGCGTGCACTATACCTATCACACTCTGGTCGCCTTGTTGGCTTGCTTCAAAGACAACGTCCTCATCTTACATTTACATCTCGTGTTATAGTCGGAAGATATTCAGTCAATTTTGAACAGCAAGGTTGCACTCAAGTACCGTGGTGTAGAAGTTGAGGCTATGAAGGCAATTGCATCCGCCCACCAGAACCGTTCCCTTCAGGAGTTTGAACAGGCACTTGCCGCATACCGCGAGGGTAGGCTAACCATTGTTTAATACTATTGTTTGTCAAACGTCAATAAGAAAAGGACTGCAGACTGATCTTATCATTCACGGATGACATTCTTAGAGTTGGGCAACGACCCTATTATCAGGAATCATCTCGCCTCTTTGTACGACAAACTGCTGGAGCAGAATTTGATTCGTGTGATTGAACCGTTCTCCCGGGTCGAGATTGCACACATCGCAGAGATTGTCAAGCTTCCTGCACAGCAGGTCGAGGTGAAGCTGTCCCAGATGATCCTGGACAAGACTTTCCATGGAGTATTAGATCAAGGTGCTGGATGTCTGGTCGTGTTTGAGGAAACACCCGTGGACAAGACGTATGAGAGTGCACTGGATACGATGAAGAACATGGCCAACGTCGTTGAGTCGCTTTACGAGAAGGCCTCCAAGCTTACGTAGAGGATGACGACATAGAGTTATAGTTGTGGGGACTAGACTACAAAATCGCGCTGGATAAGTAATAAAAAAGAGCAAAAAGCAAACAGTCGCCAATGCGCCTTCGATCTGCAGTGACAGGTGCACGGCACATCACATGTCTGCAAATGGGCCTTGATTTTAGGACGCAGACTCTGTAGGCCTAGGTTCTTGGTTACACTCCTGATTGAGTTACTTATATTGACGCCTGATACTAGCATCTGTGTGCGCCATGTCTGTTCACGCTGCTGTTCACGACCGATTACTCTGCTTTAAGGATCTGAAACGCTCCTCGTTCCCCGGTAAGAAGCACAATAGCAAGTGACCCAAAAACATCAACAATCTAAGAGACTTTCGATACCAATGCACTCCAATAACGAGGTTCGAGTTACTTCAAATAGCTCGGCTCATACATTAATGCCCCTGTCTCCTTTCCGTACTCTGCTTTGCTATGCTTCTCCCATAAAATCAGATTTATCGCCACTCAAGTAACCATCATTTTTTTTTTTCACATTGCAATCAAAGTGCATCAAGTATGTCGTCGCTCCAGATCACCGACTATGTCAGACGCCCTGGCATTGGGAGGCTAGGCCGCCCGGTGCAGGTCCGATCGAACTACTTTGAGATCACAAAGCTGCCGGGTATCACGATTCACCACTACGACATGACCATAACCCCAGATGTGCCCACACCGGTGAACCGAAAGATCTTTAACGAATTCATCAAACGTTACCGTGAGTCAGATTTAGATGGGACGCATCCCGTTTATGATGGTCGAAAGAATCTGTTCTCGCCAAAAAAACTTCCGTTCGGAGATAGCCGCACTTTTGAGGTAAAAAAAAATTCGTGTCTGGGTCACAAGTAACTAGAGGTCGCGTTTCGATGTATGGCCCTTCGACCTGAATAGTTATTCTTTCTCCCTTCTCTCCTAATGCAAACAACAAAATAACCACTAAAAAAATAGGTCACACTGCCAGGCGAGTCGGGACCGAGGCGCCAGGCGCCCATCTTCAAGATCAAGGTCCGAAAGGCTGCCACGATCAACCTCGAAGAACTCCATTGGTTCTTGCAAGCCAAGTCACCCTTGACTAACAATATCTTGACATCGATCATGAGTCTGGATGTGCTCATCCGACACAAGCCCTCGATGACACACACAACGATTGGGCGAGCCTTTTACACATCCGCTGCGAAATGCTCACTCGCAGGACCGCTTGAAGCCTGGCGAGGTTATTACCAGTCGGTGCGCCCGTGCATGGGGAAGATGATGATCAACGTCGACGTAGCTGCAACGGCGTTCTTCCAATCAGGGCCGCTGATCGACCTAGTTGTCAAGATCCTGGGCTTGCGCCATCCAGGTAACGTGGTCGATCAATTCTTCCAACTGCCTGCAGCCGAACAGTTTCTCATTCGACGACAATGTCGATTTTTTTTCCCCATCCATTCTCTGATTGTACATAGACGACTTGCGCCGGGCGCCTGGAGCCGTAAACTGGGTCAGAGTCGATAAGCAGATCAAGGGTCTTCGCATTCAGGTCGATCACCGCCAAAAGGCCAAGAGGATGCTCAAGATCTTTGGACTTACCAAGACATCAGCCCGTGAAACGACGTTCAGCATGTCGAACGACAGGAACAACCCCCCCGGCACGCAAGGCTCTGAAGTCACTGTAGACATTGTCAGTTACTTCAAGGAGACTTACAACATTACGCTTAGCTACCCAGACCTTCCCTGTGTATCCGTCGGAAAGACCGTGATCTTGCCGATAGAGGTGTGTAGGGTGGTCGAAGGCCAGCGGTGCGACAAGAAACTCGACGAGCGTCAGACAGCGGACATGATCAAGTTCACGTCCCAGACACCGAACGCTCGGGCCAACAACATCAAGGATGGGATCAGGCTCTTGAACTACGACAGCAACGAGCACCTCCATGACTTTGGGATGAAGGTCTCGAGAGAGATGGCGACAATTAAGGCACGGGTTCTCCCACCACCAACGATTATGTTCGATCCCGCGTGTCATGATTCAAAAGTAACCCCGCGCGACGGTTCCTGGAACCTCAAAGGCAAGAGACTCGTACATGGTGCCACGCTAGGTTCTTGGGGTGTCGTTGTCTTTGGGAGCGAGCGAGACGCTCCTAACATCCAGGTCCAGAATTTTGTTCGAGAGGTCGTCGTGAGCTGCTGCGAGGTTGGTATAATAATCCTAAACAAGAATCCGCAGATCTCATACCTGAATCCGCATGGCAGTATCGAGTCAAACCTCAAGCTCGCATGGATCCAAGCCGGCAACGCAGTCAAGTCACAACCGCAGCTGATGGTCTGCATCCTCCCGAACACGGGCACACCACTTTATGCGGAGATCAAGCGAGTGACGGACACGGTGCTAGGGGTATCATCGCAATGCATCCAGATGAAGCACACGCGTGATCCTAAGAAGCAGTACTGCGCGAACGTGTGCCTGAAGATCAACGTGAAGCTCGGAGGTATGAACACACATCTCCTACCTGAACAGCTGCCTTTCTTTGCGAGCAAGCCTATACTAATTCTTGGCGGCGACGTCTCCCACCCTCAGCCAGGTAGGCCAATATTGTTACTCTTTTTTTTTTGACGCGCTTTTGAAATCAAGTGTTTATCGAAACCCGTCCCTCCTCGCTGGGCAACCCGATAGGAGACACTGTGCGCCCGTCGATCGCGTCGCTTGTTGGCTCCATGGACAAACGGATGTTCCGGTACGCGGCTACGATCCGTGTGCAGACAGCTAGGACCGAGACAATCGCCGATCTTATTGACATGACTGTCGAGCTTCTCAAGACCTTTTACCAATCGTAAAATCGCGCTATTTTCTTTCTCATCATTCAGCAATGTTTTTTTTTTTTTTTTTTACGTCGCTGAAGCTGTGGCGAGAAGCCGGAGCGCATTGTCTTTTACCGCGATGGCGTCTCTGAAGGCCAATTCGCCCAAGTCCTCAAGATCGAGATCGCAGCCGTCCGAGCCGCCTGCCAACGTGTTGAGGCCAACTACAGGCCTCTCTTGACATTCATCGTCGTCCAGAAGCGTCACCACACCCGCTTCTTCCCTTTACGACCCTCCGAGGGCGACAGACTCGGAAACTGTCACCCGGGTACTGTCATCGACACCGAGATTGTTCACCCCTTTGAATTCGATTTCTTTCTACAATCCCATGCGGGTCTGTTGGGAACCTCACGCCCTGCCCATTACTGTGTGCTGTTGGATGATAGCAAGCTTTCACCAGATGAGTTGCAAGATTTTTCGTACAAGTTGTGTCATCTGTACGCGCGTTGTACAAGATCAGTCTCGGTGGTGCCGCCAGCATACTATGCACATTTGGTCGCCGCTCGGGCGAGGTTCCATTCCCGAGGAGAGTTCTATTCGGACACGACCTCTGCTGGCTCGGTGGAGGCTTTCACATCCGGTGAAACTAGCTCGTACATGAGCGTTCGCCCAGAGTTAAAGAAAGGTAAGGCAGATCAAAGAACAAAAACAAAACTGAAGGGGATATACTCGTTCTTCAACGTGACTTAACAACGCCTTTCTATCCGTTATTGTTATGGCTAGTGATGTGGTTCATGTGAAAGCTCAAGCAAAAAAAGGTCGATTTTGCCGCAAAATATGTAGGAAGGCAACAAATACCTGACAGCATGAAAAAAGAGATTCTCAAAGATAATATGTGCAATGAAAAGTAAACCAAGTGAGAATAAATATCAGACAACTCTGCTGTGCAAAGCAAGCCTGAAAAGACTTTGAATTCAGCCATACAAAAATGTTCGCATTTTTTTTTCTCAGCTACTATGCTTAATATTCTCTAGAACGCATTTAGTTTTATTTTGCACTTTGTTTTGGATGACCTATCGGCGCCATACATAAATGAAGAGAATGCTTGCTTGCTCCCTGTTTCCTTTCTTTGAAAACAAGGGAGTGGCGGCACCAATATGTTGGGAATAGTGAGGGCTTTTAAAGCAGGGCGGACTGCAGGATCTCCTTCAGATGCTTCGAAACCACGTCCGATGTTGTTCTGACAGTCAATCGATACATCTATAATGATAAAAAAAAAAAGACCATAGCAGAGAGGGCTGTCAGACAAGGCAGTGATACTTTCCATGCTCGGAAGAGAGAGAAAGGAGAGGACTGGAGGAAAACAGAAGTCGATGATAAAAAACTTACGTTAGTCTCACGGTTAGGCTCGAGACGCAGGAGACAGCCGACCTTGCCGCTCAACGAAGTATTGAGCACACCCGTCGCCACAAAGTTGCCCGGCTTGGGATCCACATTCTCGCAGATTCCAAGTCGATTGTTCGCCAGAACTGTACGTGCTCGCTCCAGATTAATCTTCTCGGACGACTTGAAGATACCCTGCACCTCACGTGGTGGACCACCAATCTGCTTCCAGCGAGCGAAAAAGTCCGCACTCGACAGCTGAATCGGCTCAATAAACCGAGAGAGCGTCACCGGCAGTTTCAAGTAGATACTCTGGACCGATCCAGCCTGGTATGAGATACGGATCAGAGGCACTTCTGTCACGAGTTGCTGGCATTCCAGACTGTACAATTGTTGAATCTGAGTCGAGGGTCCAATAGATGTCGCCAGCGTATGCGAGTTGGCAATAACCAGTCCTTCAGGTGTTTCCACAGTGACCGCAAAAGAGTTGAGCTGGGTATGGGTCTTGTTACCAAAGTACATGGCCAGACGCCCGAGATGTCCATGGTATTCAGACTTGATTCCAATCTGTAAAATGCTGTCCTCATACAAGACGCCATCAGCTCCATCACGCAGGCGATTGTACCAAACTTCGTATCCTGGTGCAAGTTGGTCCTTCCAGGACAGTCCAGGTTTCGCTACGGAGGCGGCTGGCGCAGCGGCTGCGGATCCAGTGTTAGAGGATCCATTAGTTCCATTGGCGCCATCCTCTCCACCTGGAGTACTGATCGCAGCTCCGTTGACACCTGCCACCAAATCGTCCACGCTTCCATTTTCGTTCTTCTCCTTGGCAGCCAACAAGTTGGCGGGTGTCTTTTCATTCGAATCTTTGCCACCGATGTTCCATGTTCTCTTGTCTTCCGTTTGGCTGGTCTTCTCGTTCAGTCTAGAAAGCAGGGCGGATTCACGCTCAGGGAACGGAGGCATCTCTTCGCAGACTGTCTGTAGCAAGTCATCTGTGGGCATGGTCGCAATGGCCATGTATTCACAGGCACGTTGCTGCAACTCCGCATCCAGAACGTGGCGGTACTGGTTGAAGACAGCCAGAATAGCTCCTTTGATCTCCGGGAAGAGGTTGACAAATTTGATGTACGTTGACAACAAGAGAGCGCGTGTGGCAAGGGAACAAAGACTGAATCTGGCATGGAGAGTGTTGAATTGTTCGATGGGCGATGCTCCTGGAAGGTTGGCGATCAAATGTCCGTATTCTCCAAGAATGTATCCTCCGACCTTGAGCATGTTCTCGTGGCAATGTGGCGATCGCATGTAGTGCAGGACCATCTTGGCAGAGTACTCTTGCAGACTATCGTGATTTGTGACAATCTGAACGACTCTGTACCAGACTTCCTCACCGACATGGTCTCCCGCAGAACTGATGAGCTGTAAGATGACATCCACATACCACGAGTGCTCTGTGGCATACTTCTCAGTCATGATAGCAATCTTTAGCACCATCTCCTCTCGAAGGGCGTAATCGGCAATGTGCAAGTACCGAATGAGCTCTGAAACGATCGTCTTGGCATTGGTGACATCGCACATACTATACAGTAAATCCAGGCCACGACGACGAACACTGATATCCTTGTCCCGCAACGATAAAATGATGGTCTCCTCGTGCTTCTTAATCTCATCCAACTCGTCTGTCACTGCGGCCAAGTGTGCCATGGTTTCCAAGCCCAAATAGCGTACGTTAGTTTCCTTTGAGAGGATGAATCTTGCCAGAATATTAGTTGCCTGGCGCACAATATCTGATTCACAGTCCATGTGGATGGCCAGGTTGATGGCCTCAAATAAGATGGCATTCTGTGCATTGTTGTGTTGAACGTTTCTTGGTGTTTCCTGTGAGTTGTTGATGATCGTCTGGAGAACGTTGTGAAGCATCTCCGACATGTTGGCATCCTCTGAGGAACAGTAGATATAATGCTTATGTTAGCATGATGTTGCATCAAACTCCACATTTGCCATCGATGAGCCCATCATGTTGCGCACATACCAGTTGGAGGGAAGTACTGTAGCAGTCGCAGGAGTTTGACTTGAAGCCATGGGATTGGGATCTTATAGTACACGTAATCTGCTGAAAAGTCGCGCTCCACGATCACCTATCCAAAGCAACGCAAATACTGTCAGATTACGATCCGTTGATCTACCCAGTAAAAGTCTCAAAGTCTGAGAGACTCTTAGGACTCCTGGACTGACCTTGTGAAGTCGCATAATGGCCTTTGGGATGGCCATCATGAAGGCCTCTGGGTATTGTTGGGCAAGGGCGGTGATCAAGCTGGCCACGGAGAGACACACGCCTAGATCATAGTCGTCAATGATGTTGGTGATGCGCTCTGCCCAGTCTGGTGCTGGGATGACATCGGGATGTTTCCGGAAGAGGCGAAGCATTGTCAGCGCAGCTTTCTTTTTGACAAAGCTCTTCGAGTTCCTGTGGTTGCCGTTAAATGTCGTTTTCATAAACCAGGACGAACACGAACAATGAAGGCGTATTATAAATAGGAAAATTATAGAACCGATATAAAAAATGTGAGCACCATTGAGCCTCCCACAGATTCGTCCAACGGACTATCATCATGTCATGGCACGGCTGAAGAAGTGGAGGGGGACGCGCTTACGGTGACACAAGGAGACGGTGGACATCGCCCGCCAGAGACTCGGCCATCTCCCTTCCTCCGATGTTGGCGATAGCATGCAGGGCAAGACAGTTGTGGATCTCGTTGTTGTCGTCCAGATCCTTTCGAATCGAGTTGACGACCAAGCGGACGAGGTCGCTGTTCTCGTGCATCAAAAGTGTTATTCCGAGATATCCCTGTCGGATTTCATTAGACACAAAATAAAAGGGCATCATCCTCACGATTAGCTGTCTAGCAAAGCGAGACCTTGCGGCCAGTTACATTCAATGGTGTTTTGGGTAAGCTGACTTGACTTACAATCTGCTTTTCGCTGTACTTTGAGCTTGAGATGAGGTTGACAGCTTCCATGTGTCCAAAGTCAATATCCCATCCGAGGATGTACATATACAGTAGCTTGCACACGTACTTCTTCTTGTCGTAGCCGCTCAGGCTGCCCTCTATTGCAGCAGATGAAGAAAAAAAAAGTTGCAACTCTGATTAGTTCCTGGCATGCTCGCGGCATCACATTCTCTCGTCCTCGAGCGTCCAGTAATTGATGATCGCACCTTTGAATTTGGTACGAATGTTGGCCATCTCCTTGTTAATTCTCTTTTCCTCGAGTTCGCGGACACGGCCTAATCGTTCAAGCATCGGACTGGTCAGTCTCAACTAATGGACATCCTACACTACACGAAACAAGGCGTCTCTTTGGGGCTGCAAGGCGACCTACAGTTGCGAATGTCCGCGATAAATACGGTCAACCCACGCATGGACATGATGGATCAACGATGACGATTAGTCAAAAAGCGATTGTGGTTCAGTAAAGATGAATTGGCCGTTGGTGCCGTGGGTTGATGCGAAGTCAGGGGCGGTCGGGATAATGCTGTAAAAAAAACGAGCAGTCCGACACTGTTCCAGTCAGGGGTGTGGCTGCTATGAGTGGTAGGTAGGAGTACACAATAGCGAGGATGGGATTGATGGGGAGACGGTGAAAGAATGAGCTGTGGGCAATGGATGGAGAGGGAGCGAGGAGATCGAGGACCAGATGATGATGGAGATGGAGCTTGAGAGCAGTACACCGAATAATAATTTATCGCAGGAAAAAAGCAGCGTCAAGCTGTTGCTGTCCCCAAAGGGGGCCACCATGGAGAGAGGTGCTGGCAAACCATGGACAAATCTAAATCACATACAAGCACTTCAGAAGCTTTGAGCCTCACAGCATAATATGTCAATTGGTCTCCTGGTTCCCAGGCGCCAAAGGAAGAGCCCAAAAAGACTTGGGTTCAAGACCAGCCTGGAGGCTCGAGTACCAGGCACGCTGACCGTGCAGCGACTGCGCTCAAGGAATCAACCAGTGCAGCCCCCAGACTCCCGTCCCTGGAGCCCCCCGTCCAGCCCCAGTCTTATTCATGCACTTGCTATCGCTCCTACTATGCTCCGCATCCAACATCTGGGTTATCAAGGGGTTATGAAGTGGGACAAAGTGACCAGCGGTCCTTGGCTGTTTCCTGCTGCAATGCGCGCAAGGTCTGAGGTTGTCAAGGCGCGTATCGTGGAGAAGAGAGCGGTATAGCTAGTATAGTTTGTCGGCTAGTCGTTTTTGTACGAATGACAAGTCCGTTTCGGCCCCTCGGCTCGCCAAAGTATAAATCGCGTGGATGCAGAGGGACACGGGCGCGAATCCACGAGGACTGTGCTCAGTCCGGCTTCGGTCGTCGGGTTTCTCGGGTCGGCGCCTTGCCCGGTACGCGCACGGTCATTGCAGGGCTGTGTGGCATCGGCATCATATTAATGGCGACGATGATAATGATCGTGATGAGCGTGACGCTTGGCATAGTCTATTGCCCTGGACACACTCGAGTCGGCTTGATCAAATCTAATTAACGTGGGCGAAAGCCCGTCAAGCCAAAGTGACAGCAGACGACACTTATAAGCGACCTCTTCATCCTCGTAGCCTCTGCTCTTTTCTTCACCTTTTGCCACCACCTGACCCTCATTCTTTCATTCACCCCATCCCTCTCGACACCGCCATCCACGTCCATCCCCATTCCCTTCCTCACGGCAACGCAATGACACTCACCAACCCAGCCAACCTTGTCGTCGTTATCACTGGCTGTGATACCGGCTTTGGATCAGAAATCGTCCAGGAACTTTACCAGCGTGGCGGATTCACCATCTATGCCACCTGCCTGACAGAGAAGTCCGTCGAGGAGTACAATGCCAAACAGTCCTCGCGCATCAGGGCTATCCAGGTCGATGTCACCAACCAAGACGACGTCAACCGACTTCGCGCACAGATTGAGGCCGAATGCCCCCAAGGCGTTTACTGTGTCCTCAACAACGCCGGTATGTGTCACGAGAACGTCGATAGTGTCAAGGAATGCCATGACGCATGGATTGTCACTCACCCGTCAGTCGATATGATTTCAATGTAGGAATCTATGCCGGCGGATTCTTTGACTTTGCCTCTGAGGACAGTTTCCAGGTACATCATTATTGAATAGCCACGTTGTGCGCCAGCTGTGAGACAAAGGGTTATTATCCCTTGCGACAACCCTTTGGCCTTGGAACGCGGGAAATTTCTCGTTACTTTTTTTTGTTGGGGGGCGGAGTAAGCTCAGCTCCCGGTGATTAATCTGACACCTTTGTTATTTCTTGTTCTTTAGAAAATCATGGATGTCAACTACATGGGTATCGTCCGCATCACAAAGGCCATGCTTCCCAGCCTGCGTATCTACGCCAAATCGCGCCACAGCCCCCAGGGCAAACACCTGCCCCGAGCCCGTCTCCTTAGTATCACCTCCGTCGCCGGACGCGCCAACCCTCCAGCCCACGCTGGTTATAACGCATCCAAGCATGCCGCCGAGTCGATCCTCGACACGCTTCGCGTCGAGCTCTCGCCTTGGGAGATCGACGTCTCAATGCTCGAGCCCTTCTATGCAAAGACCCCACTTGTGGCCTCGGCACATGATGTGCTTGATAAGGTCTGGAAGGCATCGGATATGCAGACCCAAAAAATGTATGGCCCCCAGTTCATTCAGGGTCTGCGCACACACTCGGAAGAACTCTACAAGCGCTCAATGCCTTCAAAGTGGGTCGTTGATGCCGCAGTGAATGCGATCAGGAAACAGGCTGGAGCGCGGAGGGCGCGTATCTTGATTGGATTCTGGTGGGTTGGTACGATGATTCGGTTGCAGGAGATGTCGCCCTCATGGATTGTGGACTTTTTCACAAAGCTTATCATGAAGCGCGTTGGTGCATGGCCCTCGGACCCATTCTTGCTCAAGGATGCTAAGCGTAACTAGGAACGAGAAGATGAAGTGTACAAATTCCCATATACCTAATCATATCTTAATGAATGAAAGCACAAAGCAATTCTGCAAATGTGATCGGAAAACAGTCGCCTTGCTTGAGTTCCAAGGCAATGACCTTGCCCTCGGTGGTGACTAGACCCCCTGCCAACAGCAATGACATATCCCTCGTTCAATGCCTCCTGCGCCTTTTCAGGGATGTAGATTCCTGAGGCGGTTTTCTATGTTCGCAATGCGATCTCAAGAATGAGTAATCTCATAGATAACTCTCGCTCCTCGCTCGCGGTACAACTCTTTCGATTTTGCTGCTCTGATTCGATCCACATTGCCATCAGTGCCTGTTAAGGGCGCGATCCATTATTGGGATGACGGTCTTGGGAAGCTTGGGCATGCGGAAAGCCTAGGGTATGAATGAATAAACCAGTCAACGCCTTTAGATGCTAGGTTATGTGTGATATTGAACCATGCGATAAAGAATGTCTGCTCGGAGAACAGACAAGGGCTCCCCAGTTGTGTCTCGCGAGGTAAGGCGCAGAGCAGCCGGTGATTCAGGTTGCAAGAAAGGGATTGTGTGAACGATTTCTCCATGTCGCTAGCATGCTCACCATTGTGAAATAGTTAAGTCGTGCAAGGGAAGGTCAAGGAGAGGTTCTTGGAGGTGAGTTGCGTCCAATTTTGTGGAGTGTGCCATGCCAGTGCCTTTTTTTAAAGCACATTTCTAGGAAATGGGGAGTGTAACGCAAAGCTGTGATCCATACTATCCCTTCGACCGTCAAGGATTCTAGAACATTTTGTTCCAGAAATTTTTGGATACGTTGACAGTGCAAAAAAGAGGGTTGCTTTGAGAGGGCACCAGGGACCCAGGCACCGGGTTTTCATTTTTTTCATTTTTTTATTTGTTGTTCATATATATTTGTAACTTAGAAGAGGGGATGAGGTACATGGGTTTTGTGCAGTGCACGTTTAAAAACCATGGTATTCTTTGTAACAGTTGCGGGTCTTAGTAAGGCACAGGGGCACCTTGCAGAACCCACAGATCCAGGTCTCCTCCAGGAAACAACTCATCCAGACGTGTGGCTGGCCGACGAGTGATGGAGAAGTCCATCTCCTCCTCCTCCACGATGTCGTTGGTGTCAACCTCGTCCTCCTCCACCTCAGGGATCTCTTCAACAACAGCACGACGATTCCGGGGCATGGGTGAACAATTGGGTAAAGTAAAATGGGGGATGTTAGGAAAGGATTGATGTAGAGAAGAGAGTGAGGGATTCAATGGAATCACTTTTGCAAGAGAAAAACATACCATGGTTGGCGGCCAAAAATCTAGAACAAAAATGTTCCAGAATCGGTCGAAGGATTGACATAAAAAGACACTGTCACATCGCAGGGAACGTTGACATCCACAACCTGTCAGACGCCTGGAGATTCCGACTGTTTGTAGCCCCCTCCGGTGAAATGATTTGGCCATGTGTTCTTTGACACGGTTGCAGTTTATCGTGTAGGCAGTGCGTCTGCCCATTATCAAGAGAGATACCAGAGAAACGACGCATCACGTCGCTGAAGGCATGTAGCAATGTGATGAAGGCCCTTGCAGACATCACTTTTCTTTTCTTCGACAGGTAGCATTTCATGGGTACTATGCAGAACCCTGAATTGTATTATGCTGCAGGACTACATGTCCTCATGGAATGCAGCCATCAACGCGTCCATACTTTTGATCAAGACTATCATTTGCAATAGGCGATCACTCATTATTGTACGTTTATCCGTCAGCAAATCCGGTATTGCTGAAAAGTAGCCTGAATTACCTCCAATCAAGGCCCCTGGCTGCAACATCATGAGGAGTATGCTAGTACCGCAGTTTGTCTGCTTTGCCGGAAAGAGGTTAGTCACTGTAGACGAGGAGGACTGAATACAAGTGAAGGCCAATGCTTCCAAACCTCAATTTGAAAGCCGAACAAGAACTAGGATTACGGTTCAACAAAGAAGAGCCAAGCTCTCTCCTGGTTTGAGAAGGTCCCGTTGGATTGAAGATGTGCTCCCACTCAACAAATTAGCGCGTTGCAGTGCAGTCCTCTAACCAAAACGAGATGGTGCACGATCAGTAGTATTTCCTGAATATCCAGTTAAATCGCCCGTGCACTTTTTACCTGTTCCATGATGAGAGTTGAGATGCATCTATATTGTTCCTGCCGGCTCGGGCAAGGGGTCCCAGCGATACCTGTGTTCTGGGAAGGCGGCTATGCGTACGGATACACTATATGTGTTCAAATCCCAGGTCCGCTGCAAGTCCGGTAGCTCATTATGAGGCGACTTCAGACGCAGGGCTGAACGAAGAGAGAACGAAAGGGGTACGAGGACAGAGGGTCTGCAGCAAATACACGGCCTGACGGCGTGTCCAAGACAGATGTGCAGAGAGTGAGCTGGACAGAAGTAGAGGGCGGAAAGCGGAAAAAAAAGTCAGAAAGGAGGTGTAGCAAGTATTTGTACCACACAGGAATGCGACGGGTGGAAAGCGGAGTCCAAAAAAAAGGAATGCGACGTGCACTGTTGAGGGTGAATGCCGGTGACACATGGACAAGCATATGTCCGAGATCGATGCAAGAAGTCATCGAGCAGTTCGAAAGTTGTTCGTTCGACCTGTTGGTCATCAACCTGCCATCGAATGCCATCAGTCCGACATCAGTCTACCGTTGAATGTCATCAGTCTGACATCAGTTTACCGTTGAATGCCGTGTGTGCGCGCGCGGATTGCAGACTGGCTCGAAATATTAGGGGACATAGGAAATTGAGGAGAGGTCTATTTCACAGCTCAAAATATCACGCAATCATACATTTGCCGGGTATCATCATTTGACGTATTTTTTATTATTATTTTATTTCTCAACGACGGGGGTTGCGTGCAGGCGCAGGTGCTGCGAGAACTTGGACATGAAGCAGTTCTGACAGAACTAGTGGTACTCGCTGCTTGCTTGTCAGGGCGTCTTTCTTGCGTCAGCACTCGATGTCGATTTCGTACTCGTGTCTACAGCACGGGAGGTGGTATCGCGAATAGGGACTTGTCCAGAGACTCGACTAGTTGGTAAGGCTAGAAGACCCGACGGACCGAAGGGGAACTTTTGCAAATGAACAGCTTTGCATTGTTGCACTGAAGGAGTGTAAGAAGTATCCATGCTTGTTCTGAGAGTCGATGATGGAGGAAGTGGTTTCTATGAGCTGGAACTTATTGCGCTTCAGTAGTAGTGGTGAGGAAGAGAGGGGCGATTGTTTTCAGTGGTGAGGAAGAGGGGAGCGATTGTTTTTAGTGGTGGTGAAGAAGAGAGAGAAAGTTTTTTTTTTTTTTTTTTTATCACGGAGCGCTCGCTCCCTTTCTCTTTCTCGTCCTATCTTAAAATCGTAGATTAAAAAACAATTCTAGCTCTCGCCACACGCGTTTTGTTTTGCGTGAACCCTCTGTAATTGACAGAGTGCTCTCATTCTCTTACTGGCAGAGCACATCCTCTGGGAAGGATTGGAATATCATTGGCGCGATCTGATTGGGCGCCGAGAACCTCGACCTTTGGTTCTCAAGAACACCTATCGCGGTCGTGTTCTCCCTCGTTTTTTCTCACTCCCACATCTTTCCTTCACTCCCCCACCACACATCACCACACATCAAACTACACCATGGTAAAAAGACAACTTCTGATGAAAAAAAAAAAAGGCGGATGCGAGTGTCAACCCAGTCTCTGTGACGCCCACAAGGACTTTTCGGACAGCAAAAACGGAGCAACACTTTGTGCCGTCGTCGTTTCATCACATGGATCACCATCTAATCTCCACTCTCTCTCTCTGATCGCTCCTCATCGGCATGCCTTTAGTCTGACTCTGCTCCTTCCCCAAACCCCGCCGGTGCCTCACCCCGTGCTGCTGCTCTCAGGTAATTGCCGCACCTCTTGTCATCAGAAGTTTTGTCGCCTGTTTGAGCATCTTGATCGCCCTCATCTCACTCTGGTTCTTTTTTT
>MU616962.1:0-29578 GCA_025201705.1 Dissophora ornata
CACCTTCGAGCGACCACCCTTATCAGTGAGGAGCTGTCGGCTATTATCACGGCTAGCGTATGGGTTTTCTATCGAAGCTGGGCTGAAAAGCATTTTAATACAAAGACTCGCGTCACTAACACTGTGATTCTATCGATCCATATAGTTTTCTGAGAATGATGAGGTCTGGTCAGAGCCAGATGCCTTTCACTGCCCGATCCCAGATTGCCTTGTGACCATTTGCAACGTCGTCTGCAGTTTTACGACAGAATTCGTCGGGGAGATCGAGCAGCACGTGGCACAACACGATCTTTCTTCGAAAAACAATGAGGTAGGCTGTTCTGGACAGACTATATAAATATCTCGAAAAGAGCTTGTCATCTAATCTTTTGTATTCGTGCACACCGTAGACTCTTCTGAAAAACTATTTGGCTCAGATCAAGAGTCGAAAGTCAAAGACCGTTAACAGTATGTACAGCTATTGACATTGGACTCTGTACGTGTTCAAATCATATTCAATGTCACTCACATCTGTTTGAAATGGATGGCATGTTAGCTGTGCAAAACTGCCTAGACATACAGCTTTACTGGATGATAAAGTCGGGGGGATTCCGGCCAGGACCAAAGGACTTGTTCAAACCCACCAAACAGACCGCATCGCGCAATGCATCGAGAACTCGATCTAGACATAGCTCTCACAATGTTCTACGAGGTAGGTATGCATGAGCACGCTGGAAATTCTGCACCTTGCAGCAGTCACTGTATTCCTTAACATGGCGCTTTCCTGAACATGCTCCTCCCCATACAGCCGCGCGCTCCAATGACATTATCACGCTGGAGTTACCACGAAAAGAGGCAGAAGCATCTATACCACATGTGCTGGACACGCGTGTCGCGCTAGAAGGGTCGGGGCGGCAGCAAGAGCCGGAGCCAGAGGAGGAAGAGGAAGTCATGGAGCAGGGGCAGGTGACAGTGCGGAGGAGCGAGGCAGAATCCGGTGAGTCCCTGCCAGAATCAAGATATAACGGGCTAGGAAAGGCGATTGTAGGTGCACCACAAAAGCTGGAGTTATCAAGGAGTTGGCAACCCAGCGCAGGCAACAGTGATAGCGCCGAGGAAGAAATTCAAGTGCGCAGGCTATGTATGAAGAGATCTCGTGTGCAGGTGATCGGATCGGAGAGTGATCAATCGTCGGACGAGAAGAAGACTGATAAAAGCTTAAAGTCAAGAGTACAGCGGGATGTCAAGAAAGGCCGGAAGTGGAGGGCATCACTCGTTCCCAAAAGGCAGCGAGGTCAAAGAAACAGGTCTAGCGATGAAGCAGAACTCTCGAGCCAGGGCAGCAACCTCGGTCCTGGTGTAAGAAGAGTGACGAGGGGGCTCAGTAGACACAGGACTGGACGAGGAGAACAGAGTTCTGATGTCAGCAGCGGGAGTGACACTACAGCGAGTGATCTAGATAGAACATCGAGTGTAAGTGCCTCAGAGGGTTACGTCGAGAGCGAAGGCGACAGCGAGAATGACGGGCACAGCGAGAGCGGCAGCGCTATGAGTAGTGAGAGTGAGAGCGATGCCAGGCTCTCCAAAAAGAGTGGCAGGATACCAGACGACATGGCTGTGGCCCCGCAGGACGGGCAGATATCGTTCATGCGGTGCCGGTATTGTGGCAAGCTGCTCGACGAATCGATCGGACACGAATGTACAGTACATTAGTAATAAAATGAAGGAAGATACACTGCCCATGTACGGTTATTCCAACCAAGGCCAGAAAGCCTGCGATCTTTCAATTCTTCGCATATTCCCCTTTTTTTTTTATCGCCAAGAAAAGTGCCAGTCGCACAGACAAACGCATGGCCACCGAATATTAAAGATATTCCTTGTTGCCATTTTGCTCTCATTCCCCTCTTCTCTTCTCTCCACACATCTCATTCGCTCCATCCACTTCCATCCACTCATTCACTATTAATTCGAGCAGCAACCACGCCCAGGCACCGCTCACTGCACATACGATAGAGCGCTGCGAATAGACGGGACCACAATTGGGACAGGAACGCACACAGCAGGACGAGATATCCCCATAAACATCATATAAATTGCACACCGTTGGGCCAAAGGACACACAAAGCATGACGGCGGTACCAGCACAAAGCTCGATCGCCAACTCGGCGACGGTCAGTATCCTCGCATACTGCTCGTCCAGTATCCTCATGACCGTCACCAACAAGGTCGTCCTGTCCCAGTTCGACTTTAACATGAACTTTTTCCTTCTGGCCGTTCAGGTAAGCTGTTGCTTTGCTGCTGCTGTTGCTTTTACCTATCCGTATCAAGTACCACTTTCAATATCAGAAATACCGTTAACGCCCACACGTGCCGAAACGGTTATATAGGCCATGGCTGCAGTGGTCATGCTCTGGATGTTCAAAAAATTGGACCTAATTACATATCGCAAACTCGACACCGACGAAGCCAAGAAGTGGTTCCCAATATCGCTTGGACTAGTGGCCATGATTTACACTGGAAGCAAGAGGTACAAATGCAGACCTGTACAAATGGGCTGTTGTGAGGGAGAGTTTGTGATTCATCTCATCAATTTGCGATTGCGATTTCTCTAAAATGCGTCGCACTCACGCAAATCTTGTACCTGTACTACAGCTTACAGTTCCTGAGCATTCCCGTATACACGATCTTCAAGAACCTGACCATCATCCTCATTGCCTACGGTGAAGTCCTCTGGTTCGGAAGCAAAGTCACGCCGTTGATGCTTTTGAGTTTCGCTTTCATGGTGAGCAATGGAAATAAAAATATTTCTATTGTCCTTGGCGTGTTTCATCCAGGGTTTTCGTGCAACATGCCATCTTTTTAACGTTTGCGGCTGACCCTGTTGCTTACTTTTTTCCTCTTCTCCGAATAACAGGTACTGTCCTCGGTTGTTGCAGGGTGGTCAGACATCCATTCGTCTGCGCTTAATGGTCCTACAGAATTGATGCAATTTAATCCTGGCTACGGCTGGATGGCGCTCAATTGCCTCTCGTCGGCGGGCTATGTGCTTTACTTGCGCAAGAGGATCAAGCACTTCAACTTCAAGGACTTTGATACAGTCTATTACAATAACCTGCTGAGTCTCCCCGTAATGCTCTTGCTCAGCTTGTGTCTTGAGGGATGGACTTCGGGCGAATTTGAGAGAACTTTGTAAGTGTGCAGGAATCCCCCCATCCCCTGGGCTAATAGCTCACAAAAACCAACCCAGAGACGAAAACATGCACTAGAAGATTGAGACGACGCCAGTCCCGCTGATGATACCCGCATATCTTTGCTTTTTATCATTGTTCTCTACCCAGTTCCCCAGACGTCAGATCCGCGCTCACAGTAGCCATCCTCATGTCAGGAGTCTCGTCATTTCTCATCTCATATGGCAGTGCCTGGTGCGTCCGCTGCACCTCTTCCACCACCTACTCCATGGTCGGCGCACTCAACAAACTGCCCGTTGCTGCTAGTGGGATTTTATTCCTGGGCGACCCTGCCACATTCGGTAATGTCGTTGGCATTCTTTTCGGCTTTGTCGCAGGATTGATATACAGCTACAGCAAAACAGACCAGGCGCAACGGAACTTTGCCCTTGCCAACGAATCGCCTCTATCAACAAAACCAGGCGCCACAGACACGATAACGGGTGCCACTGAGGTTATCGAGTTGAACACACCGGCAAACATGCCGACAAAGACTGCAGTACTCCCTCTGTACAAGACCAACCCTGATGGCAAGGTTGCGGATTAGACGATTGGATATATTTAACCTGGCTTTGCCACACCATCACATTCCAAACATGTTGCATTTTCCGGCTTGAAAATAAAAATGTACATACTGTTTATGTAAAGTTTGCACGGCTGTAGCCGTTAGCGCCATCTCTAGAATATCTACAACTCATTTCCAACTGTGACCCAGTAATCCCTAAGGTTATTCTTCCGCCCAAAGATCTCCAGGTACCGGCCGTTGGGTACCAGCTCCTCGATGAGTTCATAGAGCTCTTCTGGCTTTTGACTTTGTCCACGGCGTTCTGAGAAAATGACGTCTGATCCGATCGAGTGCCTGCATCCAGGGGGATCATGGCCCTACAAAGAATATAGTTATGAAGTAATCCCTTGATCAGTACCTTCATGTCCATTTCCAATCAAGATGGATTCCCTGCGCAAAACCGCAGACTGGAACAGTTGCAAGTACCTTTTTACCAACAAGACACGTCTCCTTGGCGTGCTGAAGGTAGTATCCGTGTCCCTTTGCCATCCTCCGATTCACTGTCTGTTTTACCCATGTGATATCATCGACATAGCTAAGTTGTTGTTTTTTCGGTAAAGAAATGGGACAGGTGAGCGCTTGGACAGACAGCAATCCCTGCTCCTCAACAATAATCCTGGTGTGCACTATTCCAATTCGAGTTTTCGCCGTTACCTGTATCCCCATCTCCGCATCAGATCAAACGCTTTGGCGTATTTGTTGTTAATAACCCAGATAAAGATGAATCCATTTGAACTGAGTTTAGGAACAGGCAATTCTTCGATACAAATATCGGGGAGTTGTTGGTATGCAATAGCGACCTAAGAACACAAAAAAAAAAAAAAAGCAAACGCTACATGGGTTAACAAACCAAACTGGGTCATTGTTTGTAGGATGTTCGGTGACAGATCAGGATACGGACTTACTCCACGAGTGGGTGCGTGGGTGGCCAACTGCCATGGTGGATCCATCAGGATCACGTCGAATTGGCATTCTGCTGCAAGGCTCTATTACCGCACAGGTTGCAGATTTTGTTAATACTCTTCCTCAATGCCTCTCGTATTTTGATGTAGGCCCTGCCTTTACTAAATCAGATCGCGCAACTTACATCCCAGTCGTAGGTCATGACATTTGCCTTGATGGGCACACACCATTCCGGTGCCTCGAATTCCTCCAAGTCATCAGCCTCCTCGTCGCCTTCACCATCCTCTGCTCCTAATTTATTCTCATCCTGCTCCGGCGCCTTCTCCAGCTGCTCAATGTCGCGTGCAAGTTGCTCCAGTGTTGCGATGAGCTCCTTTTCCCGCGCAAGTAGCTTGGCGAGTCGACCGCCAGCAGTGAGCGAGGCAAAAGGCGAGGACGCGTTACCGCCGGGAGAGGAAGAGTTGCCGGACTCGGAGTCGTTGCCGCTGTCGGACATGGCGACCTCATCGGAGAGCGTCATGATGATTGTGATTGATGTTTATAGCAAAGGGAAGAGGGAGCCTTGACACAAGACGCGATTTTTTTGGGCAACAAAGCAAACAAATATTTTGATTTTCGTTTCGCACGCGAATTGTGACCATTTTATGGCTTCAGATTTAATTTGTCTAAAAGTTCGTGAGAGATGCGCACAAAGGGCTTCATCGCTGGTATAGTTGGTATCATGACATGTGTATGCGTGTTCTAAAAGACGCCGTTGGATCGTAAAAGGTTGTATGAATGAATCAATAAACTCTGCTTCGCCACCATGTTGTATCCCTGGTTCCTAATTACTGGCTCCATGAATAGCGCCGCTGTCGTCACGTTGAACGCCCAGGTCAGGGCAATCAGGATCATGGGCGGGACTGTGATCTTCTGTCCTACAGTGGTTTGCAGGACCTTGGACATGATCGTAGCCACGCCCTGGATCAGGAAGAAGGCCGTCATGGGTCCCGGGCGCTCATGCCACAACGCCGCTACGATGTACTCGTGCATCAGTCCTGACATCAGGAACACACCCATCACCGGCAATGCCATTTCTGCAGCCTGCACCAGCTTGCGGTTTGAGACTCGCGGTGTCACATACTTTTTCAATACATGGTGCACAGGCTTGAACCCGAGGTCGACCCAGATGTATTGGAAGAGATGGTGCCACTGTCGCCAGAACTCTGCACTTGAGGTAGCAAATCCAGGAAAGTAGTGTCGGACCAGCGTCCACTCGGTGTCGTGGATCAGATTTCCAGTGACGGCCGCCCAGACGATCATTATGGTGTAGTTGGCGAGTGAGATGTCAAAGATGACCAAGGCGGAGACCCCGATCCGGACGAGGAGTGTGGGAATCAAGGAGAAGGATTCAATCTGCTCAAAGGTGAGGAAGCTCAGGCAGAATGGGATAATGTCCATCAAGACCGCGTAGAAGAGCCACTGTGGAAGATATACGCTCCAGTGCTGGGGCTTTGGGTCTGTGGGAGGGGTGTAGCTCTGTTTGGCAGGTTCTCCTTTACTAGCGTCCCTTCCGACGGATCTGGATCCTTTGCTGGACTCTACTGGGGATGCTTCTGACGAGCGCCTGTGCTGCTGCTGCTGCTGCTGCTGTTGTTGGAGTTGACGACGAAGTCTTGACTGCTGCAGTTCGAGTTCGCGTTGCTGGAGCTGATCCTTGCTCAGGGGAACCTTGCGGAAGGGCTCCCAGACCTCTCTCCACCAGTCCTCGAGGTTCATGGTGGGCTCCTTCCCTGTCCTCCAGGGGCGAACATAGTAGAGATCGACCATGCGCATGAGTACACATCCGCAGGCTGCGGCATGGATCAGCTGGAGGGCTGGCGACTGGGTAGAGGTGAAGATGAGCGGGGCGGCGAAGAGACCAGCGACAGATGGAGCGGCGATCCAGCGCTTTTGACGGAGGGTGAAGGGCAGAAGCAAGAGGATATAGAGGCCGCCACCAAAAATGAAGAAGATGGAGAAGTAGTACGAATTGGGAAGGGGTATCTGGGAAGAGTTTGAGCGAGGGATATTGCAGGGCGTGACAGGGAGTGATGGCGGGAGTGAACTGAAGAACGAGCTGTCGGCGAGCTTGCTGAGCGTCGACAGCAGCGATGTGGAGGGCGCTGTGAGCACTTCCATGACAGATCGGATATGAGGTTGGCGAAGAGGCGACAAAGGTATTGAGAGTGTCGGTATGGGGCGATGAAGACGATGAGGGGGAGGAAGCGTAAGGGAGGCGGCGACGTATAAATAGAGTACTCGACTAAATCAGATTTGCGAGACGATTTCCCTATTTGGAGCACCGCACACAATGATAACACATGATAGTGTGCACTCCTCCCGCCGCACAGACGGACAGAGGCAGACGAGCAGCTCGCGCGGCCCCTTGCAAGGCTTGCCTGCAAGATTCTGGCACGCATTCATGTGTGCGTGTGTGAGGCCTGTTAAGCAAGAAGTTGTCGCCGATGGTCTCACGGCGCTTCGGGACGGAGTTGCACATCGACTGCACGCTACACATTGGGTCTCAACAAAGAAATTAAAACCAAAGGCTGTGTGTTTGTGCCCACATTCTTCACAAACCCTAAATCGGCTTGACCTCCCAAGCCTCGGCCAAGAGTAGGAGCCGACGAGAGCGTGCATGCTTGGCAATCGAGGATATCCCACGGTTAGTCAATTAGAGAATTAAGGTCCCACATGCCTACAACCGCGAGCCGAAAATTACTGAGCGCAAAAAGTCTGGATTTTAATATAGAGCTCCACATCCTGGCGCCTTCTTATCAACGCGTATCGAATGCGATCTCGTGAATTTCGAGAATCTGGTCATCGTCAAGTCAACCGTCTGGGGACACATGATCTGTTGGTCGTCATCATTTTTTTTTTTTTGGCAATCTACCTATCTTCCAAGGCTACGTGCTCGACTGAAAGGCCGGCCGAGGTGGAACGTGGAGTCCATTCGTGGCTGTTCAGGTGAACGTGGGGCTCGTCTTGAACTTCCACCGGCGGTTCAGGGCTCAGTTTTTCTTCCTTTTATATGGGATTACCACTTTTTTCTCCGGGAATATCAATGCTGCTCTATATTAAACTGTCAAGACTAGAAACTACTTGCCAAACATCCACCAGAGGACACTTCTTTGCTTCAGCTCGATCCACATGTTGTGCCGTCTATACGGTTCAACAAACATCGGAAGAGTCGCAGTGTGATACACAACCATCAATGCCATGGCCAGCCCTCGCATGCACAGCTTCGCTGCTGGGCCGCCTTTGTTGTACATATCGCGAACCGTGATCCCGAACGGGGTCCTATCCACAGCCTTCATCAGTACCACCGCTATACCCTGCGTCATGAAGTAAAACATCTGGCTCCAAACGGGCTCGCGCCACACCGCATATACTGTATATGCGTGCAAGATCCCCGAAAGTGTAAACACTGCAAGAATAGGCAAGACCTCTCGAGCAGCCTTCGCGGCCCGAACGCCAACGCGCTCGGGGCCAAGATGGCTCTCGCATAGCCGCCTCATGGGCAGAAACCCCAAATCGACCCAAAGATACCGAAATAATGACTGCCAGGATATCCAAAATTCAACTGGCGTCCGAGCAAAGCAAGGGAGTTTGCTCTCCAGCATAGCCCATTCTGAGGTGTTGATTGTTTGGCCTGTTGTCAAGGAGTAGACGATAGCGACAGTCAGACAGACTCCGAGGATCTGACCCATGATAAATATACCAATACCCGCCATGAAGAGCACATATTGTGGGGTCGCCAGGCCTTGCAAGTCTGCATCTGTGAAGAACGACAGTAAAAAGATATCAAGATCAACGAGAGCAGTGTAGAAAACGAAGGTAGGGACGAGATCCTGCCAGCGAAGCCTGGTCGATCTTGTTGGCGATGTTGTTTGACCGGACATCCTTCGTAGAGGCGCCCACATCTCGATCCTGAACCGCTCCATATCCCACATCAGAAAGGTGTCTGCGCCGTCGTTTTGCCGAGCGCCTCCTTTCCTCACATTAGAGTCAGTCCCTCTGCCGTCATCGCTGTCCAAGTCCTTCTTGGACCTTGCGACAGAGTCCAAAGGCGAGGGTTTTATGGAGGATACTGTCGTGCGGCAGTAACGGCTAGGGATGCCAGTCCAGGGTTGGACGTAGTAGAGATCAAACGTTCTTGTGGCGACGGCAATGGCAGTTACGGACAGGGCCATATGGAAGATTTTGAATGGACAGGTGAAGAACAAGGGCTGGAGCACCATCGTGATCAGGAGAGGGAGAGCCAAGATCTGCTTTCCTCGCGTTGTTCGTGGGTAAGGCGAGATCAAGAGGCTGTAGAGAGAGATGAGGCAGAAGAAGAAAACTGCGACGAATTGGCCATCGGGGATGATTTTGTGAGGAGGAAGCAGCTGTTCTGGCGACTTTGTGGTGAGGATGGAGAAGAGGGATGTCTTGGGGAGGCCAAGCCTGGGAGCAGGAGGAGATGAGGCAGGTATATGGCTGTCATTTGAGAAAAGCTGCGAGACGAGACTAGAGAGGAAAACGGAGGCCATTTTGGATGGGTATGGATAGGGTATTGGATGGCAACGAGGGCAGGTCGAACTTTGTAAAGTGACGAGGCCTATGCGTGTCGCGTCTGTGTTGTTTACGCGATAAGGTTGCCGCAAGGGTTGCACAGGCCCAGGCGAAGTAAGAGCGATGATAAGGGGGGAGGGGATGGAGATGATGACGAAGGCGCACGATGATGACGACGATGTGATGAGATGATGTGGCGATGGCTGCTGCTGCAGGACCCGCACCCCGACAGGGACAGCTCACCAGAACTTGCGCGATGTCACGTGACTGCCGACTTGAGTCCCCTGAAGCCTGAACCCGCCTTTCTCTTGCGCAGCGAGGGGTCATAATGATTCTGTTTGTTGTACGCCCAGTGGAGATCACAATCGGCCATGGATACACAGTGTTTGTTTGCCAGTTGAGATCACAATCGGCTATGGATCACAGTGTTTGTTTGCATGCTTATCTCCCGTTATTTACCCACGACCCACCCAATCGCTACCTACTTGACATCACCGCAGGGCGGAGTGCGATCGGCAACTCGCTTGTGCGACTGACACCCCCCACAACCCTCTTCTCTCTTCTCTCCCCGCTTCGTCTCCCTCTCCACCCCCTTCTCTCCTAGTCTTCTCATTCGAAGCCCATTCCTCATTCCTCATTCCCCTTCTCCACAGACTAAACGCAAAGAACCCCTCTCGAACACACCATGGCCTCTGCTCAATTCCCTATCCGCTGTCGCGGTCTCCTCTTTGACATGGTATGTGCCCCGAATCTCTATCCTGCCGATCCGATCAACCACCTTGCTGCCCATGCTCCCGACTATTAACGCCCGATCCTCGTCGATCCCTCGTCGATCCTTAGGACGGCACTCTCATTGACACCACCGCAATTGTAGAACGTTACTGGAAACTCTGGTGTGAGGAGCACAACGTCGACTACGATAACCTGATCGCCACATCCCACGGCCGCCCTACCTTCGAGATCATGAAGCAATGGGCGCCTGCACATCTCCAGGATGAGTACCAGACACCCGCCTATCTCAGTCGGCTCGAGGACAGAGTCACAAAGGATATGGACGGCATGATCCTCATCCCTGGCGCCGTAGACTTACTCAAGTCCCTCCCACGCACTCACTGGGCAGTCGTCACCAGCGCCGGATTCGAGATGGCGACCGAGCGCTTTGTCCAGACTGGACTTGCCACGCCTCCCATCCTAGTCAGCGCCACTCATGTCACCAGAGGAAAGCCCCATCCCGAGGGCTACATGTCTGCTGCACAGCAATTGGGGCTCGACCCAAAGGATTGTGTCGTCTTTGAGGATGCGCCTGCCGGAATCCGTGCAGGTATCGCCTCGGGGGCAAAGGCTGTCATCGGCATGAACACAGGGACGATGGGTCTGGAGCATCTGGTAGAGGCTGGTGCAAGCCCTATCATCGAGAGCTTTGAGGAAATCAATGTCAAAGTCATGGAAGATGGATGGATCGAGATTACAAAGAGAGAGGTGTGATCTGTCTAGAAAGAAGTGTGTGTGACAATAATCCAAAAAATAAAAGCCATGCAATCATCTAGTTCAAACCAAATAAGTATCTGCAACCTTGCACTTTCTGGCTCACGCTCAAAGGGCATCTTAAATATGCTGCTCTGCTCCTTGCTGCTCACCCCTGCTACTCGCGCCACCGCCACAGCAACAAAGGTCGAGATAGAGTAGGGAACAAGCACATCCTTTGCAAAATGTCAATCCCAACCAAGAGAAATAGAAACACCAGTCTTCTCCTTTTTTTTTACCACTCACAACATAGTATCATAGAATCTCTCGAATGCGTTAGGGACGTCGTCATCGAGCAATTCTATTGACTTCAAGCCGACCCTCAATTCTAGGAGGATCTCTGTCTTTGCCACATTGTATCTCTGGCACACATGTTTCCCCTTCTCCATCTGTAAAGAATTCCATCTGTCTCTGGGGAGCTGCCACTGCAGATGGACCAGGATGAAGGTCCATAAGCGGGGCCAGAAAAAAATAAAGCCGGCGGACGTTGCTACCTGTGTTGACAGACTTTGGCTTGTCGTTCTTGCACCTGTTCGTCTCAAAGAGGTCTGTGCCCATTTTGGAATGTCTGCGTTAGAAATTTATGAAATTTATACAGGCAAATGTATCCGTGGCGGCGCGTTATTTCAACGATTCCACCTGGACGCAACTCTTGTATGACCTTGTTGCCTGCACAACATAGACACCTGGACAGAGGGGGAGGGCATGTCACAGCCTCACAGAGCACATGTGTACTACAGAGCGAAAAGAGGTGGAGGGAATTTCCCTATAGTTTAGATGAATTGAGAATTCCTTTACCTCCTAGACAAGCGCAGAAGAGTAATATCCATTACATACACCATTGAGGCCCACACATTCCTTAATGGAGGGAAGGAGATTGTCCACCCTTCTTTATCATCGCTTGTTTGTGGCCTCTTCTCTTTTCTCTTCCTGTCTTCCTACGTCCCTCCTTCGTCCCGCGCTTAGACTTCCTGCTCCAGCACAAACACCCTCCCAACCTTATCGCTTCTCTAGCATTTGGACCCTTGCTGCCGGTGCCTGTGCACACATCCCACCTACTGTCCCATTCCTTCATTTGCAGACTTTATCTACACTCTCCCATCTCAGTGTTATCTTTTCATTTTTTTCCTCTGTTTCTTTTACTTATTTATTCACTCCCTCTTTGTCTGGTCGCCTTCCCAGGTCCACAAAAAGAAAAACTCGTCCCCTGCACAAGCTGCTGTCGTCTCAAACCTCTCCGTTCAACCCTTCTCCCCTTCGTTGTTTCTCAAGAAAATCAAGGTAAAGATGATCAATGCACGCTGCACACATTTTCTAGATTTTGCAGATATTTGGAATTGGTCTTGTCTCTCTGCTCTCCCCTTGAGCGACGATCTGCTCATCCATCGTCTGCTCCTTCAGACACTCTCGCTGACCACCAGTCATTAGTCGTGTATTCGCTAGTCATCGTTTGCTATGCCACCCCAGCCGCCAGAGGAGACCTCCGTGTTGAGATCCGCCCAGGATTCAGATCCCCTGCTAGAAATTCATCCCAAAGACCCTCTGGCCTTTAGCTCGTCCCAAAACCTGGGTCTAAAGGGTCATCGGCATGGAGCCTCTCTGTCAATCAAGTACAACATGATGGCTCAACATCAGCTGCAGCAGAATCACTATCATCACTTCTCACAAGATAATCAACGGGATCAGGGCCACATGTGGAAGAGTAGTTTCGACAGCCGCCACCGTTCTGGGCCGTTGGAGAATAGCGTGAATAATATTATCGAAGGTCTGGAAGAGTTTGGTATCAACAAAAGCAGTGATGGCCGTAGCACCGCGATGTTGGCCAACGGACTCCAGTCAAGGAAAGGCATGCAGGCGACTGTGCCATACCCAAGTGGCCTAAGGATTCCAAGCCCAGACAAGAACACGTCGCATCTGCCAACTCCATCCATGACGCCTACAAGTCTGATGGAGCCTACAAGAGAGTCCAACGTGGCGTCCCGCAACGGATACGGTCATGGCAACGCCCACGGCCACTACTTTGAGCAAAAACACCACCAACATCAATATCACGACCAACAACACAAAAATGGGTTCCTGTCCTACGGTTCACAATTCAATATGTCTTCACCCCTTAGTTCCAATTACTCTCCAATCGAAACCTTCCATTCTACGCACGCCTCGCCTCTCATCCAGCATCGTGAATACGAATCCCTTCAATCCACGCCACAGGATCTTGCAGCCCACTACGGGGTCCAGGACGCGTTCCCAGACGTAAATGCGACATCCATGAAGGCCCCACCTCCCTATGCGCCTACTTCACAAGCCTACGGCCTGAAGTCTTCGTACGTGTCTCTCTGGAAGAAGGCGGCCTGGGCGGCCTTTACAATGACCATTTTTTTGTTTCCATACGGCGTCCTGAAGGCCTGCTTTCACATGCAAGTCTCAGCTGGTGCTTGGCAGACTTCGTTGACGTATGGTATGTTGATGGCTGCAGATTTCTTGGCCGTAATCACGTTTTCGTCCTTGAACCGTCGTAAAGTCAATCATCGTGTCAAGAATCGTGACCCACGTTGGGTGGGCATGACTACAGGTATATTGGCGGTGGGCTATCGGGAGGACCCAAAGCTGCTGGAGGGCTGCCTCAAGAGTTTGAGGGCGATGCGGTATCAGCGCAACCAGCGTGTAATGCTAGTCGTGGATGGGAATGAGCCGCAGGACGAGTACATGGCACAGATCTTTTTGAAGATCTTTGAAAAGCAAGGCGCAGCTGTCTTTCGGCCAAACTTTTTGTGCGTGGATAGGGAAGCGAGCGACAAGGAGAGAGATGATCTGGTCCGGCAGCTAGCGTACCACCCAGGACCAGTCTGCATCATGCAGCCTCATAGGGGCAAGCGAAGTGCCATGTACACGGGGTTCGCTGCGTTGCTCCAGCAGGGGATTGACTCTGTTGTGGTCACTGATTCCGACACGTACCTCGATCCTGCAGTTTGCAAAGGTACTTTTTTATTTACAGTTGGACCCCATGTGCGACGCCGCTGCAAGTGATTCTGACACGTCCTAAATTATTTCTCTCTGATTTTGACATGTAGAGCTGGCTTTTGCTTTGGCAGAGTCTCCCATTGTCGGCGCTGCAACTGGTGATGTCCGGATCTACAACACAGGCACTTGGGTCTCATTCCTGTCCTCGCTCCGATACTGGTTCGCATTCAATCTCGAGCGCGGTGCTCAGTCGTACCACTCTGTCGTCAACTGCGTCTCTGGTCCCCTAGGAATCTACCGCATGTCGATTGTGGCAGATGTGATGGACGACTGGGCGCGGCAGTCGTTCCTGGGGGTCCTCTGCACCTATGGCGATGACCGCCATCTCACCAACCTGGTCCTTCGTCAAGGTTACAAGGTCAAGTTCTCGCACTACGCGATCTGTTACACAGATACGCCGATCCGGTTCATTGCATGGGTGACACAACAGACGCGGTGGTCAAAGTCCTTTTTCCGTGAGATCCCTATTCAGCTTGGATGCATACATCTGCACTCGCCCTGGATGACCTACGCGCTACTGTACCAACTGATCTACCCGATGATGATGGTCTATAATCTGGTCAACTGCATTTACTTTGGAACTGGCTCGCAAATCTCTTGGTGGCTGGTCTCGATCACGTTTGTCGGCATGATGAAGACTCTCTATGCAGTCAAGATCACAGGCGACAAAAAGTTTTTCTTCACCACCGCATATGGGTTCCTGTACATGCTGGGTTATGTACCTGCCAAGCTCTATGCCGCCCTGACGCTTTACGACAACTCTTGGGGAACCAGGTATAGACTAACTCGTCTCTTCTTTACTCTTGCATCTGTTGACAAAAGTGCGTCCTTGCGGCCTCTATTTTACTTGCTAACATATCTTACCCATGTGGGGGGTTTTTTTAAAATGATAGCGCGCGCTTATTCCGTAACTTCACGCAACTGCAAAACTACATCGCACCCGTCACCTGGGGCGCAATCCTTGTCTTCGGTTTCTTGCACAACCCGTCCCGGTACTCTCAGACTATCCCTCTGGCTGAGGGACAGCCTCCTCCTTTCCTCACCGACGCCATGATCTTCCGAGCTCTAATTGGCTTTGGGCTCACCTACATGGGGACCTACATTTGGTTCTTCCTGAGGACAGGCATCGTTACTCGCGACTACAAACGCGACTTTTCATACGAGGAGCTGTACGAAAACATGACAAGCTATACCTATGTCGATGGAGGCAAACGTAAAGTCGCTCGATTCGAAGTGTGAAAGGAAAAAAAAATGACAAAGAGGGGTCGCTTCTTTAGAGTATTTGTATAATTAAATATACATGTTCTATTTTTCACATATCTCATTTTCTGTCGCCGATCATTGCTGTTCAGGCATCAGCCTAATCAACCACTGGTCCACTCATTATTTACGTCGCTGGCCCACCCATTATTTACGTCGCTGGCCCACTCATTATTTTCGCCGCTGGCCAAGTCATTTTTTTCGCTGATGAAATCGCACAGCTGCAGGGCCACACTCTGTCCACCTGATCCTTCCTCGCATAGCTCTTCCACCAGACGCTGGTACCGTTCCGTGAGTGCCTTGAGGTCCTCCGCCTCCGCCAGGAGCGGTCCCGCGGGAGTATTAACTGTCTGCTGCATCCAGCTGCTCAAAAACACGGCTGTCAATTGCTCAATCACTTGCGCCTCTCTCTGGCCCTCTGTCGCAGCGTCTTCCCGAACCACGTGTAGCAGGTACTCGGCCAGGTCAAGCGCCAAGCCCAGGGGCGGAGCCCATGCATATGTGAACTCATCCGCAGTGAGATTTTTGATAGGACGGAACGCCTCAGCGATCTGCTGTGCGGCAACATTGATCGAATGGGTCGAGCCGGGTGCTGTCAGAGCCAGACGCATAAACTCGAGGTAAACAAAAGGCCGCATAAGCACGAGTTTGGGGAGCCGAGTGAGAGCGCCCATCGCGTTGTCTCGGTACGCCTGCAAAACCACAGGTGGGATGCTCCTTTGTGAGGCAACTTGAACAGCTATAAACAGCAATAGAAAAAAAAAGTCAGAAGTCTCTTCAAGGAACAACAAATATTGAAAAAGGGTGTTCAGCAATAAAAATCGACTGACCTTGCTCCAGCGGTTTAAGGTAGCCACTATAATGGTCCATTTCCCCCTTCCAGTGTGAATCCAGCTCCTTCAATGTCGACGGGTTCTTGTTTCCGTGGCTAACGACCCCTTTCTCCGGATCAGTATTGCTTCGATAAGGGAACCAGTGACCATACATGAGCTCCAGAGGAAGGTTGTTGGGAGCCATAAACTGCGTCAAGTCCAATTCGCCCAAAGTGCCATTCATATAGGTCTCAAGAATCAAAACGGTTGAAGGGGCAATGCCATACGAAGGATGGGGAACGTCGCCATGAGCAGCCTCCTCATTTCCCAAAGCTGTCGCTTGTGAGCCGAAAGTTGCGACCCTGTGAAGAGTTTCCAGGATCTGAAGGTTGAAAGAAACTACGTTAACACTGCTGATGATATAGCTATGCAGCAATGGCCCGATCGCGTGAGGAAAGGCCGCGCACATGGTCGCCGTCTGGCTACCCATTATCTCACGGACAACAAAGGCGTCAGCTCCGTTAATCCATCCCGCTGCCCCAGCTCGCTCCATGAGAGCCGCCAATTCCAGTCTCACGGACGGCACAAACTGGCTGAGATCTCCTGTGTTTTCCTGATACAAGCGGTGGAGTTCAGAAATGACAATGCTTGAGATCTTAGTGCGTTCAGTCCAGTAAAAGTAAGCGTTTTCTTGCTTCGCAAGTCTTTCCACAAAAGTCATGATCTCGTTCAATTTAAAGGTCCCATTGTTGCTGTGCAAAATGTTCAGACCGACCGCATCCAGGTGAATCCAGTCGGCCAGATCATCGTGGGGTTTGATAAGAGCCCAGCCGATAGCATGCTTCGTGTAGGAGTTGTTCTTAACCTTCGACATCAGTGCCACGCCGACCCAGTTGACGATATCAACTGCAGCAGATAGATAGCGATTGCTATAGTCAGCAATGCGGAGAAGCACGCTTAATGCTTCCGCGTTAATCTGGGGCTGGGACATGCTTTTCTGCGGATTAAACGCGGCAACCTCTCTCTCCAAAGCAACCTTCCAGGCCACAGACTCCATGCCCTTGCTCAGCAGAGGTCGGGTCAGATCGAGGGCGTCTGCCACAAACGCACCAGCCTGTCGAGCTTTTTCAAAGTTCAGGAGCAGAAAGTTTCTTGCGAGTGCCATACTGGTGATCCTCGTCAGAGCTTTCTGGCGCAAGGAACGACTCAGGGTCTTATCCATGAATACATCCACTTGATCCTGGACAAGTCCTACTAATTCCCACCAAGCAACACTGCCATCCCCGCCATTTGCCAGCGCTCCTTCGACCTCATTTCCAACACATCTAGCGATACCGATCGCAAACAGGCACCAGAGCCCATCCTCGTCCTTCTCCAGCGGCACCTCGGATGCCTGTAGTCTCCAATTCCTTGCCAGTCCAGGCGCACTCTTGGCGGTTACCCAACTTTCACCTTGAGCGAGGGTCTGCAGAGCCAAGGTCCGGACTTCGAGTAAGTCTTTATCAGCTTCATTCTCGCCAGTGGGTTTCGCACACATGGGGACGAGCACATCCTCGACGTATCGGTTAATGAGACCTCCAGGGACTACGACCCTGGAGAGACTATTCAATGTCACATTTTCGTTGACAGCGCGCCACATACCAGCGGTTGACACAGTGGGCGCATTAGTCCGGAGTTTGGTCGCAGGATTCACGGACAAGAGGACTAGGGCGACCCCAGACTTTTTGTGGACCTCTGAGCAAGCAATCTTGGCCAATGTCTTCCAGATCTGTTCAGTTATGCCCTGGTAACGAGCCTCCCGACCTTCCGGGCCAGCGAGCAGTCCAAGAAGCGACTGAAGAATGACAACGAGGACATCGTTATGGAGGTCTTCACGTGCCAATAGGTCCTCGATCAAAGTACTAATTTTCGGATCCATCATAAGACGCATGCTACGACAGGCCAGGCGAACACCTTCTTTCTGGACCGTCACCTTTAGCTGGCGTTCTTCCGCGGGAGGGAACAGAGGCAGGATAAAATCGGGAATCTGATTCCAGGGGACACACTTAAGTGCATTCTCGACCGCATGGATCGAGGTCCGGGCCAAGTGGGACTGGGTATAGACGGGAGCTAGGAGAATTTGAAGGGTACTTGCTGGCTCTCCTAGAGTTGGGAGGAACATCAGAAGGGCTTCGGTGATGCGCGAGGGCAATGAAGGCGTGCAGAGGGCGTTGGCGACGTCCTCTACAGTCGTTGTCGGGATGGCAATGAACGCCTCGGCATGTTGGACACGGGTGTTAAACGGTGTCGCAGAGTCCGTCATACCGAGAAGATGTCGCTCTTTGAGTAGATCGCACTGGCGCGGTTCGAGGCGAGATGGTTCCCTCACTATAAAGTCCCATGCATCTGGAGTGTCGACCTGATTAAAGAGTCCTAGGATTCCCCGGGTCATACTGAGTTGCCTGTCAGTCAGCAAGTCAGGTCTCTTGCCCGAAACAAACTCGCGTACCACCAAGAGGTGGACAGCCGACTGTGACCTGCTCATGAGCGCTACAATCAGCGCCTCATAGCGAGAGTGGTCGCACTTGGAGTTCTGGAGCACACAATCGTTAATTCGATTCTCGACCTCCTCTGCGTATCTTGTCGAGCCAAGTCTCAGATCCCGGAATCGCTGATGCCACGTCAACTTGTCGCGATTCTCTCGAAGCCAGTCGTTGTCGTTGTCTGAGTAGATGCGATAGACAGACTGGACATAGTTCACCGACTCTCTGAGGAACTCGTCGGTATCCCAATCCAGAACAGTGTCTGATCCAAAGACCTTTGTTGGGGCTTGGGAAAGTAGCTCTACGACCTCATTCACGTACTCCACAAGCATCGGCGACTTTTTCCAGCGCCAACCCAGCGCCTCCTGGATTGTGAGGCAGAGTGATTGCCAGAGGGGCTTCTTGGCCGTCCTGAAAGCCTGAACATCATCACCCTCGACATTTGGGTCCGCGAGGGTCTTCACTGATAGCCAGCGCGTGTGGTATGCACGCACAAGACCTTGAGCGAAAGTCTCCTCTTCCCCTTCGACAATGCGGTAGAGACCCCATGGACCCCCCTCGGTCTTTAAAGTCTCCTTCCCCTTGGCCAAAACTTGACGTCTAAATATCTCGCTCTCTTCATCACGCTCAGACGCATCATCAGAATAAGAGGGATCAAAGATTCTCAAGTTGTAATACTGCAGAGCAGTCGCGTCGCCAAACCGGGTAAGGTTGTGCCTCCAAGGAATCTCTGAGCCCAGGTGGTAGAAGGGATGCGAAGGACAGTTCGCGAAGCGCTTAAGAGCCTCGCTGGCAATGCTATCGATAAACTGAGTGATTCCATACACAGGTGTAACAGCCGCTGCGTTCTAAGATCCCTCAGAAGTAAAAGAACAGAGCTTTAGCTGCCGTTTTGATGCCACCGTAGCAAACGCAATACGACAAGAACAAGGCCTTACCTGTGCATCCATAGCGAGATACAACGTCATCAGCTCATTGGCTTCCTCTAAGGTGGCATTGTCAAGATATTGCCTGGGGACGAGTCTACCGGCCGGTAGTAAGTGCGGAGCAAGGGCCATCAAATTCGGCTGGATCTCGTTTCGAATCCTATAGAGTAAACAGGAGAAGGAATAAGCAACCGCGTTTCGTTTCATCCGCAATGCTTAATTTACATGACCGGTACATACTTGGGAATTAGCCATTTCAATGTAATAATCCATTCTTTGACCTCTCCCGATAACCGGGTCGCCTTGAGCACGGCACTGAGCCACTCGAGACGGTCTTCAAAGACAGGCTTAGTAGTTTCCTTGACCAGTAATGTTCGCACGCTCGGGACACGGATATCCGCGTAAGCTGCCCACTTTGATATTTGCTCGCCCAGATCGACTTCATTGTCCTTCTTGTCAATAGAGACCAATGGAAAGACAATCCGGTGCCGGAGATCGATGTTGGTGCAGAGACTCTCCAGCATCGGGAACACACTGTTGCCTTTATCTGCGTTAATCAGTGTCTTGAAGCTGGGAAGATTGCAAATCAACTGGACAACCTCATCGCGTTGATGTTGCGTCAGGTTCGGTGCAAGGTCGCTGAAATGTCTAATCCAACTGCGGTCCAGTTGAATCATTGCCTTGTCATTCCTCTTCAGGCAGTCGATAGCGCAGGTCTGGAACGCTGCATTGTTGTCCCAAGCAGGGACGGCAGAAAACGGGCGCTCGTATTTACCATCAGGAATGGTATATACGCTCATGTCCTGAGGTGCAAGCACCAGTAAGAGATTCTCCACCAGTGAGATAATGGGTGATGCCTTGCGCGTTTTCGTACTGAACATGTCCTTGATTTGCTCAAAAAGATGCTCTGCAAGCGGAGGAAAGGCCGATAGACTGGCGATACGGGTGTGAGTATCAGGAATCTGTAGTAATGGCTTGAGGACATTGGCGTAAATGTGGGAAACGAACGCCACATCGTCCTTTAGGTGGGCTCGAAGAATAGCAGTGGCGTCTGAGTAAATCAAGCTTAGAAGCTCTCGCAGGGTTTGATGAAATGCTTTCATGGGACCGACACGACCCTCGAATGTTGAACAACCTGCCACGCGAAAGACCAAGTTGTTGATTCCTGCGACTGCAAACTTCAGGACGTTGTTTAAACGTGCTACTTGCGATTCTGACTCGGTTTTCGATAGGGTCTTAAATTCGTCCCCCGCAAGCAAGACCATGGCTGCACGGACCAGACGATCGACTGCAGGTCCGTGACAGCTATGGAAAAGGCTATCATGAGGTAGAAGACCCTTCTTCACAAGCTCACCATCACCAACAGCAATGAGGCTAAGCCAATACTCCTGAAGCAGAGTGACTTCGCTGGCACCATGGCACCAGAAACGGCGTGACCTCTTACTACCATGAAGGGCCGTTGGAATGTGAGCGGTATACTGGTTATTTCCGCGGACTTGCCAGGAAGTATTTTGAAGAATGCGCATCGTCCTCTCCGTGTCGTGCTTGAGAAACGGCACGAGGGAGTCCTCGATCAGTGCAGCAAGCTTTGGGGATCGCCTCTGGGGATTCGCATTATCCCAAGGGTGCAATGGCGGCAGCGTTTCCTGTAAGGTCAGGACAACGTCCATAATGGACTCGCCAACCTCGCATACATTCTTTCCAGGCTGGTTATTAACATCCAAGAGATTGAGGTACTCCTTCCAGATGCGTTCACGCTGAAATTCGTTGGCTTGTTCTAGTGCGCGCCTGAAGCGAGTGCTGACGGGCACTAATGGTGTTAACTCCACTGCCTATAATGTTCGTGGTAAGTGTTATTTCAGTTCAAAAGAGTAGTTCGATCGGCATTGAAGAGGAAATAGTACATGTAGCGTGAACATACACTTTCAGGTTTTCCTAGAATGTCTCTGACGACAGCCTTTCGCTTTGCCTTAGTGAGCGCTGCCACAAGAGCATCGAGGACCGAGGGAGCGGAATCGGTAGAAGCAGCGAGGAGGTCCTCATCGCTGGCACATGAGGCTAGGCATTGAATCAGTCCCTTTTTGCCGACCCGGTATGGGTGGTTTAGATTGCTAAGCAAGAGGGCGATGGCAGGCTTACTTCCGCGGTTGGACAAGTTGACAGCCATGGTGATACCAGCGTCGCGCTGGATATAGCGCGACGAAGCATTGGTCTGAGGAAAATAAAGGGAATGCATATCAGTCACGGGGGAAGCGATGCCACCATCCGCGTTTAGCTCGGACCCGTTCTGAACGGGGCGGGAGATGAGGATCGACTGAACCGCGGGTTGCGTCGCGAGAAGTTCCTCGAGCAAGGGCAAGACATTGTCACCATGGGTGAGGGCAAGGCTCTGAAGAAACTCTGGACGCTCACGATAGCGAAGCGTCATCAAGGACCGCATGAAATCGCGCTCCGAGACAGGCAGCAGTGGCGGTGCAGCTTGGGAGGGTTCGCTGGCGACCATGGTCATGTTGGGAATGCGAGGATCAGGGTCGCGTAACAATGGAAAAGGCGAACGCAAAAAAAACCAAAGAGGTGAACCTTATTCGAAGGTTGATTGGGCGAATCGAAGAAGTCGATGGATGAGCAGAATCACCACGAAGCTGGATAAACCGAAAAGAGGAGAGGGAGCAAGGGCGAAGAGGAAGAGGTGGAGAATAGGCGCGATCTAAATATGTATAAAAAATAAAAAATAAAAAATAAAAACGCCAATTGCCGCGGGAACAACGTTGTGCAGCGCCTCCAGCTGGTGTGTGGTCTATGACTCCACTGACATTCTGCCGAGAGCCGAGACGCGGTGAGAAGACGGAAGGCTCTCTCTCGCCGCAGTCGATCGCATGCGACGATAGACAGCGCCCCTGACATGGTGGGAGAGTACTTATTTCTGATTTTTGGTTGGATGTCATGTTGCCTGGATTTAACGGAAACCGAGCTCCATCAGTGTGCATGCAACATGCAACTCATTCATCAATCGTGTGCAACCTCTTTTCCCTACCATCTGTCTTTTCAAATGCTCTCCGAAAACGCCATCGGGTTTATCCTCGGTAAGAGGCACAGATGGAGATGCCAGTAAGCCATGCTTGCGTGTCATGAATCAGTTTTGACGTTAGAACATCTCTTTCCCTTGCGTTTGCTCGCGTTTTTTTTATATCAGTCGCCCTCTGCTGGGGGTTCACCAATCCATTCATCAAGAACGGCTCCAAGGGCCTCGAGTCCATTAAGCGCGACTCGTGGCTGTCCCAGGCTGCAGCTGAATATTGGTACTTATTCACGCGTTGGCAGGTACGGACTCGTTTATTTCGCCACGATGACCCTACGAGTCTTAATTGCCCGCCCTTGTCGAAAGAGTATAGTCTCAATAACTTGTTTCATGTCTCATGATTGTCGGCCATGATAGTATGTGATCCCACTTGTTCTGAACCTATGCGGATCCGTCGTCTACTATTACACTCTCGGAAAGGCAGATCTCTCGCTGGCGGTACCCATCACCAACTCTCTCACCTTTATCTTTACCACAATTGCGGGTATTCTTTTGGGCGAAAGCATAGGATCACCTCGTGAGTCGCCAGGATGAAATTGCTTGACTGTGCCTAGCCACTGGATGTTCCAACTAACGCTTGATTTCTGATCAACGCTGGACTAGGTTCGTGGTTGGGGATGTCAATGGTGGTTATTGGTGTGGGACTCTGCGTGCAGAGCAAGGCATAGTAGCTTGTGTTTTATAAAAAGACAATAAACACGAATGTGCAGCAGCGACCAGAGTCGCGATCCAAGTGGCTTTGAATCTCCTGTCATGAACTTTTGTGCTGAAAAAAAAAGGTGATTTAACTCTTCACCACATTGCAGCCATGTCAACCGTTGTCCTGGAAACCTCGATGGTAGAGAGCAAGAATATTATAGAAGAGCGATTCTACTGGCAAAGCCCTGCTATGCATTCACTAACAGGAATTCGTTTTCTATGGACAGGGTGAGATCACCATCGAATTATACACGGAGCACGCACCAAAGACCTGCAAGAACTTTTATGAGCTGGTAGGGGTGCCGACAGGACTTGTTCAGCAGAACTGTATATATCCTTGGTACTCAATTAAGATGCAATTGATATTAAGTTGATATTCAATCGTTTTATTTTTCAATGACAGGCAAGGAAAGGATACTACAACGATGTGGTGGTAAGTATACATCAACGGACAGCTGAGAAGCGTCAGAGATCTGTACAGACACGCTAATAATTACTTCACCTTTCGATCGCTAGTTCCACCGCATCATCCCGGATTTCATGATTCAAGGAGGAGACCCAACGGGAACTGGACGAGGCGGTGCCTCCATTTATGGGTATGCCAAATCAAAGTCGTCTTGCTGTGACGAGTCGTCCGGGATATCAAATTCTGATGCTTTTTCCTCTCCAGTGACAAGTTTGCAGATGAATTCCACCCAGCGCTTAAGCACACAGGAGCAGGCATTCTGAGTATGGCAAATTCTGGACCCAACACGAACGGATCACAGGTGCGGCGACATTAGATGACAAGACCGATATTTCATTATCGATTGCAGTGCGTGGAAAGTGGAGATACTTCATTTGCTGATAATTGGAAATTATCATCTTTCCTCTTCAACTTTTGGTCCGCTCCAGTTTTTTATCGCTCTAGCGCCAACACCGTGGCTCGACAACAAGCATACGATCTTTGGGAGAGTTTCGGGAGGCATCAAGGTTGTAAACAGGATGGGACTTGTCGCGACAGACGCAAGCGATCGGCCCAAGGAGGCAGTCAAGATTATTCGCGCTAGAGTCGAGTAGAACGTAGCAGGGGATGGCGGCGCACAGCGCAATGTGCAGTATCATGCATGCGAATCATTGCATGTGAATAAACCCGCATGTGGTCCTTATTTCATTTTTTGCAATCAGCAGGGCAGCGATGACAGCAGGAAGGACTGTCAGCAAACACGCGCTGTGTTTCTCGGTAACCAAACCTGAGCCAGGGAGGCGTCGATCTAATTCGAGACGGTGAGCCATGCTGAGGCTAGTTAGTAATCTCGCTCGTGGCCTGGGTCCCTTGCAGAGCGCGTGGCAGGTCGGTGTCTGGGAATGTTGATCAATGATATTCGGCGGTGAATCATTATTCAAAGGGCGATCTGAAGCAGGCCGCGGCTCGGTCGGACCTCGGCTTTGTGCGAATAAAAAAAAAAAAGAGATCAATGTTGTCCGCTGCATTCGTTAACATTCATCCTCTCATCCTCATCCATTGGCTGCACTCCCTCTATTCGTTTCATTCCCTTGCTCCTCGCATTATTGGGTTAAGATCTATAACTTAATTCCGCTGCAGGTTCTTGTGCATCCAACCGCACTGCTCACTGACGAGCCCTTTTCCGTCTACTCTTGACCCGCCACGCGATCAGTGAGGCCCGTGAAGAGTAAATCACACCCCGTCTCTTGGACCTAGAATCTTGACCGTTCCTCGCCTTCCTTACCTTTCCCATAGTTGTTCCCAACCCCACCGACAAACCCCTTTTCTATACTTCCCCCAGCGCAACACTCTGTTATTCTATTGGCTATATTTGTCACTTTACCCTGGACGTCGTATTTCATTCTTCTTCGCCCAACAACACTTTTTTGCGACCATCTGCAACTCAGTTGGATCACAGCGACGTCTGCTTTTCATCAAGCTCTAACATTGCATTGCATCTGGAATCAGGCGCCTGTCACCATGCCCAAGAACGACGGCTCTGCTGCTGCCTCAAAAGGTCGGGGTGACCGCCAGTCTTCAGAATCAGGAGACGATCATGACAACGACAATGACCAAGAGCACGAGCACGAGCTGGACCAGGGGAACGAAAACGATGGAGCTGCTCCCACTAAGAGGAAGCGACTGACCCAGGCCTGCGATCCCTGCCGGAAAAAGAAGATTAAATGCGGTACGTGTTCAGCCGGTGATTGTGGCAGCTTCCTTTGGGATTCGTGGTTGGTCATCTTGAATGCACAAAAATGGATATCGCGGTGCAATAGCTCTATTATATTCTCTGAGCACTACCTAGAGAAGACGCATTGCCTCGTCTTCTCTGGTGGTCGATCGATGGCGCAACTTATTCGCTAACGCACACCCTGCGTGTTTGTACTCTTGCCCCTAGACGGCGTCAAGCCAAGTTGTGCAAATTGTACAAAACTTCATGGCACCTGCTCATATCTGCCGAGCATGAAGAAGCGGGGGCCTCGACAAGGCTATATCGAGCTTCTCGAAAAGAGGCTAGACAAGATGGAGCAGTTGCTACAGCATGGACCTGCGCCGGTCGATCCGGAACTCCTGGATTCCAAGTCGATCCTGAGTTCGCGCCTTCGACCAGGCAACAGGCGACCTTTATCGCCAACGGGAGATGGGGGGAGTCAAAGCGATTCCAATGCAAGAGCAGATCCAGAAGAGCGCTACTTCGGGACAACTTCTGGATACACCTTGCAACATACAGAGTATGATAAGCAAAGCGACCCAAACAAAGGAATTGCAGGACCCAAATACAGCTCACAATCGACGCTGCCGCGCAAAGAACGAAAAGACCTAATTTACGGAATTAAGGATGAAATTCCTCGAAAAGATATTCTCGACCACCTCATTGAACTTTTTTTCGACTCGATATATTTCCAATTGCCCATCATCCACCAAGGAACGTTTATGAAGCAGTACAAAGAAGGCAAGGTTTCTCCAAACCTACTGAATGCGATGTGCGCTGCTGTCGCCCGATTCTCCAACCACCCGGATGTTGTTACTACGCCGGCGTTTTTGGCTGGAGAGCCGTTTGCCACGAATGTCCGTGGGATGGTGGTCGACTCGATCGATATTCCGACAGTGTCTAACGTTCAAGCGCTTTTGTTTCTGTCAATGTACGAGTATGGCGCGGCTAGAGGGCCGAGGGCATGGATGTTTGGTGGCATGGCTATGAGGCAGGCACAAGAGTTGGGTCTGAATCGTGAGGACAGTAGTCCAGTTTTCCATTTGAAAGGGGACTGGATCATGCGCGAGACAAGGCGGAGGACATTCTGGGCGTGTTTCTTGATGGATGTGCTGGCCTCTTCATCTTCAGGCAGGCCTAGGATGATTGATGAAAGGGACTGTGAGGTGCTGTTGCCGTTGCCAAGCGAAGATCACGATTGGTATCATGAGAGGCCCGTCGTTGCAGAAATGCTGGGCGATGGTGAGGACTCGTCTTCTGGGACTGAGCACGAGCCGCCTACCAGGTCACACGCCGGGGACAAGAAGAAAGCCATGCACAATGAATCAGAGCCTATTCCAACTGCAGACGAAACAGCCGTCGAAGAGACAATGCCTGCAACGACTGAGAACAAAACGGACCTTTCAAGCGAGAATAACGACATCCTGATACAATCCCCAAGGTGCAAGAAACAGGGAGCGGGACATGTTCTCAGCTCCTTTGCATATTTGATCCGCATCCTGGCGGTGTTGGGCAGGGTCTCGCAGTATGTCAACCGACCGCGCTCCAAGAAAGCTATCCCTCCCAACCAACGGGGCTCAGAGTTTTCTGTAATCGATGCGGCCCTCCTTGCTTGGCACAAGTCTATACCACCCCACCTCGCCTATTCAATCGAGAACGCAAAGATGGTCAAAGATAAAGGCGAGGGTTGCATCATTATCTTTATGCATGTGATTTATCACACTGCAGTGGTACTACTTCATCGGCCTATCCTTGCAGCGGATAAGGCGGCTTTCCCTATGGACTCGGAGAATTCGAGCGCGCGTTGCGCAGACGCCGCCAGTAAGGTCTCGGATCTTCTCGAGTTTGTCCAGGCATACAACTGTCCGCCGCGGATTTTTATCTCTGCGTTTTTTGCCTATCCAGTATTTACTACAGCGACCATGTATGGTCAGATCAAGTTGAAATGATGTTGTTGCTGTAGCAGGGTGAGGTATTTTTACTAACCTTTCTTGCGCTTCATGTCATCCAAATAGCCATATAACGAACGCGTTTGCTTCCGACCCGAATGTGGCAACTAGAGCACGGCGCAGTCTGAGTATTCACGTCAAAATCCTGCAGACAATGAAGCCATATTGGTCTATGGCGGATAAATTCTTCTACATCATTCGCGATCTATACTCGATTCAGTCAAAAATCAGCTCCTCGGCGAAATCTGCAGCGGCACAGAGTGTTTCTCAGGATGTTCATGCTCAACCCAAAGGGACCTCTGCTGGCGGAGCTAATGGGTCGTCGGATATTTCAGGCACTACAGGGGAATCGACATCGGCAACTGACAGCACATCATTAGAACACAATAATATGCCGCCAGGATCGATCATAGGCAGCAAGTTGACGTCGATTAGTTCCTTCCTGAAGAGTGACTCCGGCCTGATTGCACTCTGGAGACGCGCGACGGAAATGCAGGTCCTGGATGAAGCGAAACAGGAGCAACGACGTCTATCAATGTCTGAAGAGTCTACCAAGCAGCTTATGAGTCTGGAGGAGAAGAATGAGTTGCGCCCGCAAGATAGGGCGCTGCAAGAACATCGCGAGCGGATGAACACGCTCGAGATTCAGCAAATTAATCAGGAATTTGACAGGCGGTGGAAGTCGAAACTGGAAGCATTGCCTTCTAGCAGCAAGGACGCAGATGGTGCCACATCTTCAGCCTACAGTGTAAACAACGGTGAAGATATGGAGGTGATTAAACAAGATTCAACATTACCTGGTAAACGTCAGGAGGAGGAAGAGCCTGTCAACCCTAAAGCTACGAAGCAAGCCAAGACTGCGAGGACTTCCAAACCATCCAAGTCGAACAACCAAAAGATACACGGGCAGTCGTTGTCGAACGCTGACGGGCCCGAACCAACAGCCTTGCCAAGTACTGGACTTTCTCCAACAGGACCATCGTTTGGCGAATCCAACAGCGAACAGTCAAGCGAGCATCCTTGGAGTCAATCTACCTATCGACATTCTATATTGCAACAGCCACATCAATTGCAGCATCAAGAATCCTACATTCTTCAGCCAATGCAGATTCATCCGCACCCCGGATCCTCGCCTAGTACGGAGGGATCAGGAGCGATCGTGGCAACGGGAGACGTGAATAGACATTTAATGGATGTCTATGCCCGGCAACATCAACAGCAGGAGGTTCTCTCTCAGTCGATCGATATGATGCAAAACGCCAATGTCCAGAGGCAGCAGCAACAGCTTCGAATGCAACAAGAACAGGCGGCACAGATGTCGTCGCTAGCTTTTGAACCGTCTGGCGGGTTCTCTTCATCATTTTTGTCGTCCACTTCGTTGCCGAACCAGCAGGACTTTTCGCCACAGGGATTTTCTTCTGGGGTCTTTGGGTTGCCGCTAGTTTACGGAAGCAACTATGGCGATAGTCAGACGCAGAGAATCCAGACAGAGTCCCTTGGGACGTTGTTTGACTTTGCATTGCCACAAGGGGATATCTCATTCTTGTCCAACTCGTTTCAAGTGCCACCTACGATGATGCAGAACATCTTCAGCTTCGAAAGTACAAATAGCGGGCCGATGCATTCCTCAGCAAGCCCGATCGAACAGACCCCTGGCACAGCAGGGTCAACAATGTCCATCAGTGATGATATGGCTTCAGCTTCGAGCTCCAGTCCAGCCATCTCTGGCTCGTCCCCGACACCCCTGAACCGACCTTTGGACTCACAGAGTCCCAGCTTAGACTCAAACAACCTGTTTAACATCTCACCCAGGTTACACGCCTTCCTCATGTCGGAAGAGCCCTATACGGACAGTAGCAACGCTAGAGGCGTACAAGCGACGCCTAGCAACTTGATCCGATACTTGCAGCTTCATCAACAAGAAATGCAACAGCAGCAGCTGCTGCAGCAGCAAAACATGCAGCCGGTGTTAAACCAGCAGAATTCGTTAATTTTTGATGACTACCTTCCATGGAACCAGTTTTCGGCCTTGCAGCAACAACAGCAGCAGCCGCAACAGCAACAAAATCTTCAGCAGCAACAATCTCAGCATCAGCAACCACAGCAACGGTATTAGAGCTGGTTTCCTGGATATTCGTAGTGGTAATCGATACAAGTTTGACTATAGACATTATGGTGGCTTCCCCCTCTTTCCCCCCCTCTTCCTCCTCATTGTACAGATAATAAAAATGCAGCTCATGGCGTGGACGTAAAGTGTGGAGAAAGGTGTTCCTGGAAGGCAACAATATCAGGCCAGGATGTTCGGTCTGGACATGGGAACACCACATCCACATCCA